>JAANSK020171332.1:0-14936 GCA_011763485.2 Isoetes engelmannii
GCTGCATCGCCAACAATGCAGTACTTTCCCAATTGTCCACTAGCTATACGCTGACCTGCTTTTGATTGTTGAAAGAGCTTCCAATCGTGGATACTACCAGCCCATCCAACATCATAATCCCAGACATAACAATCAGACGAAACTATAACCTGGAGAAGCAATGAGTGAAAACCTTTCCTATTGAAGTAATCTTGAGGATTATCACTTGGAGCGATGATTGGTAAATGACATCCATCAACAGCTCCAACAACAAAAGGAATGCCCCTCATTTTCTCAAATTCCTTTGCAAGTCGCTCCATTCTCTTAACTGAGGGCCATCTAATGCATAAAGATTCTATATGCTCTTTAACAGTAGAACAGAATTCAACAACTGCCCTTTTGCGGTTGTCTCACCTACCCCATAAGAACAGCTATGTCTCTCAAGGTGTTTCCTGTTGCTAAACTTGACAAAGCAATACACACCTTTTTTTCTACTGGCACTGCAAGACGCATCCTAGTATCTTCACGCTTCAAAACTGGACCTAATGCTTGGCAGATATAATGAAATGTAGCTCTAGAAACTCTTACCCGTCTTTTGAACATGTGATTGCTGTAGGATCCCATCAAAGCTACATCCATGAAGAGATTAGGCATGTTGTACGTCCAAATGCTCACCTCCCTATCCATTCTGCCATCTAATCCTTCTGTTAAAATCTGTGCATCCTGCATCCAAGAATGTAATGCCATAGCAGCTACCGTAGAAGCATCATCCAAGAATTTTCTGAACCAGTAATAGACGAATGCAGCGATTGCTACAATATGTCTCCTGTCCATTTTTGCCGTGACGAAAAGGAAAGAGAAAATATTTGATGACGTGCTAAATGTTTTTGCCGTTAGTGGAACTGTTAGGGTAAGAAAACGTTGGCAATTGTATTAAAAAATTGACTACCGCTGGAAAAATAAATAAAAAAAAACTTTATACCTGCCGTTTAGTGGAAATTCGGCCTAAATAAAAAACCCCTAACTAGTCACGCAGAAGTATTATATGGTTTCTTAATGGTGAAACCCCCAGGATGCGGGTTAACTTGTTCAAAACTAAAGTGCTGCTAGTTTCATCCTCCCATCAGCCAAGGCCTCCTACCTTCACTTACCAGGTACAGAATGTGGAAGTGGCTCCGTAGTCCGTCCTACGAGTATTTGGGAATCGAGTTTTCTACTACCACACACTGGGATGCTTCCATCAAGTTGAGTGTCACAGCAGGCTAGAAAGCATTGTATGCCATGCTGAACAATAGTCACAAGGCAGAGTTGTATGCTTGGGGTCACCAAGCACACCTGTTCAGGGCCTTGGTCGAGCCTGTTCTTTTATACGGGGTGGAGGTGTGGGGTCAGATGATATACCTCGCCACCTGGAATGACCTAGAATAGGCATAGAAGGCCTTATTGGCACGAGCACTTCGGGTAAAGTCCACATTCCATATCAGATCATGTTGTAAAAGATGGGTTTCTTACCCTTACAGAGGGCCGCACTGGATTGTCATATCATTTACTTATAAACGGTAGTTGTTGTGGGTGATGCCCGTTTTCCCAATCTTGCTTTGGCTGTATCAATGGGCCCACAACGCCTCAAAGCCTATTGGAAGGACAAGCAAGCTTAGTGGTTCTCTCGATGGAATGTACAGACACACGGGTGCATGCGGGTATGAACAAAGAAGGATCACGATCAATTGAGGTAGTACCTTGATACTTGCTTCCTTATAAACTCTAGGATGCAGATGCTCTAACACATGACAAGCTAGCACACTATCGGCAGCATGCCAATCCCATGCTCACCCGAGGCCCACAGCACTACTTGCGTACCCATTTGTCTATAAAGATCCACAGATTGATAGCTTCCATCCGCACGGGTGCATATTGCTTTCGCATTGGACCGGCCGATTGACTCGAGAGGCACGTGAGGATAGGATCTGTCAGTGTTGCCAACATGGAGTCATTGAGGATGAATACCATGCGCTTTAGACCTGCCCAGCATTTGATCATATCCGGGCATGGTATGTTCAGTTAGTTATGTCTAACCAGTTATTGCATGTGCTATTGAACACGACCTCCGTGGGCTTATTGGGATCATACTTTCAAGAGGTCATGGATACACGGACTCGGCTGTGTCCTCCAGTACAGTATTTGAATTGTGCTTTATTATTGTACAGCATACCAGCATACTTATTACTGCTAAGTTTTCTCCCTCGAAAACACTTCAGTGCTGGGGTTTTTTAATCCTGATAATAATACACTTGCTGCTCCCTTTGTTTGGTTCCTATAGGCCAATTGGTCTCTGTAAATGATAAAAATTCTATTCTATTCGATTAAATTAACTTGGGGGCTTTGTGATGTTGGTATAAAAGCCATTAAAATTTATTTAAAACCATGCAACTGTGGCAGATAGATGAAGCTCAAAAGTGAATTTTGCAACAAAAGTATAGTTATGATTGGCAAAGACCCAATATTAGCTCCAAAAAAATAGACCAATTTGATAGAAAACTCCCTCAGCTGCAAGTTATGAAAGAATGACTTTTCATTAATTAAACAAAAAAAGGGTACTTTTGGAGTGCACTGCTGAAAATTAATTTGGTCATAACTTCTTGTGTGTTACACCCAATAAAAAATTTACATGTCATTGGATAAAGGTAGATGAGAGCTTTCCAACAAGCCCAAACTTGCCTAGTGCAGACCTCCAAGAGAAAAGTTTTTCAAGACTGCGTAATGATCAAATTTGTTAATTATGGAGTGCACCACAAAAATTGTTTTGGTAATAGTTTCAAGAGGTGAAGTCGGATGTCCTCCCAGAGCTACATGGTTGGATTCCCTAGTATGCCTTAAACTTTCCTATGCTGGCATTTTGGCCTAATGCAAAGCTTGTAAAAAAAATATTTTTAAAATATACTTCTCCCAGCTGCACATTGTGTGAAAGGCATTTATAATTTTAAAGTGAGTTTCAGAGCGCACCGTTGACAGCAATTTAACCTAGTTTATTTATTCATTGGACAAAGCGAGGATCCCAACGAATATCTGTGATGATGTGTGTAGGAGTCCAATCGGCATGATCTGCCATTGATTTTGTCCAGAAATGAGATCGCCAATCAGATGTAAGGAATTGGCAGCAAGGAAGAGTATATGGACTATCAAGATTGGTAGGTGGATCTGCCAAGGCTTGCCAAGATCCCGCACATAATTCTTCAAGTAAGAGGGGTATCCAATTGCTTGCAGAGATTCTCCCAAACAAAAGTAAACAACAAGGCTTGTAGAGGAGAAGGTTCCCAGTCGACAAGTACAACATGATTGACAAGATAAGAGTGCAATATGTTGAAAGTAACTGTGTGCCACAAAAAGAGTTGAACATATCCAAGATCATCAGGATTAATTTACAAGTGTCTTCTGACGGTTCCCAAAGCTTTTTAGCTATGCAAATAATCAATTCAAATGACTAACTAGAACCAATTAACCAACTTGAATGTTTATACTTCAACTTAGGTTTATAACTCAATATGTCAATGAGCATAAACAACCATTAACTTCAATCATTAACCTGTTATTATAGCAAATGTGAATGAAAACATCACTGTAGCTTGGCGAGCCCAAGCATTATCAAGATATAACTCTCCATCGTTCAATGTATCAATCCACAATCGATCCATCTTTACTTATAGAGCCAGAACAACCGTCTAGGAGTGGAATTCGTTGCCGAGCACAGCTGTGCTTAGTTTCTATATTCAGACATGTTTTTGGCTCCGACTCTAAATTCATACTCAATCAAATTCGAACCAATGTAGAACATTAACCATTGAATATAAATGTTCCACTTCTATACCATTGACTATGTATACCTTAAGAGTTAGAATAATACTATGCCACTGAGTATCTCTTTAATTCAACACTTGATCTCTTCAACTGTGTACATGATAGAATGCATGACTAATTTCATCATTCCCCTATTATGCATATTTCATGTATCTGTTGTTCTCCCATTCTGAATCATTCTGCAGACCTTTCAACTATGTCATACTGTATAATTTCCAGTTTGCACATAACCTTTGAAAACTTAACTTCAGGCAGACCCTTGGTGAGAATATCTGTTGTTTGGTCATTACTCTGGATATATTCTACTGTAAGAATGCCTTTTGCAACCATGTCCCTAATGAAGTGAACATGTAATTCAATATGTTTGGTCCTTTGATGCAACACATGATTTCTAGTAATTGTTATACAACTCAAACTGTCAGAATAAAGTTTAGTTTGCAGTTGTTGACACACCTTAAATTCATCCAACATACATCTTATCCATGCTATCTCTTTTGCTACTAGTTGAGTTGTACCATGCTTCAGCTGTTGACATAGCAACACATGGTTTATTTTTTCTTTTCCAAGAGGCGGCTGCTCCTCCCAACATGTGGCAAAATCCTGATGCTGATTTTCTAGTGTTTACATCACTTCCCCAGTCAGCATCTGCATAACCACATAGTGCCATATTGTCAGTAGTATTGTGAGTTCATGATTTAGGGTTTGTTTTAAATATCTCAGCACCGTTTGAGCAGCTTTTTAGTGTTGGTATTCTAGATTGTTGTAGAATCTTCTCAATAGACACACTTTACTCAAGCCGGAGGTGAAGCTTATTCTTCATCATTATCATCATTCTTTTTTTTTTTGAAGAACTGTGCCATCAATATATTAAAAGAATGGTAATGTTACAAATCGAGTGAGGAGGAAGGAGAACTGCCCCAAAGAGACAGCGATACCTCTTCATCATTATCATCATTCTTACTCTCCTTAGCAACAAGTTCTCTGAACTGAGAACCCACATCGCTTGGGATCACCATGGTTGAAGGCATTCCTTTAACTATCCATCCATAATTAGCGTATTTTATATGTGTATATCGAGGTAGATCATTGGGGTTAGGCCTCCACCCCTTCTCCCAACAATCAACGTAGTTCTTGGGGTACGGTATAACCAACTCTTGGGAACAACCATGGGCGCGGTTTTGTTGATCAAATATATGAGAGCTTGATGATCCACAAATAACTTAATCTCAGAATGAATGTAGCATAATAGCTTACTTTGTCAAGAAAGATTATGGTCTTCTTAATGTTTATGGGTGCCTGAGCTTAGAACACAGGATTTCTGTAGGATCTGTGGTAATCATGTCTATTGACAACGTGTCCCAGGAGGACACAAAAAGTAACACAAAAAGTACACTTCTCGGGATTGAGGCTGATACTTAATTCATCACACATTTTAAAATCTAGTTCCGGCTTAGAGAGATGATTTTCTATGGTGTTGTAAACGAATATGACATCTTGAAAGACTTGAAGAAAAGCATTATAAATCTTTCATGTAATCTTAAAAAACAGAAAGCATAATGCATTAAAAAGTTGAAGGAGAATTTTGCCCTCACTTGCAGGCGGCCTGGGACTGGGATCGGGCTCGGTTCTAGGCTCGGCTGACTAGTCAGCAGTTGCTGCTGCATTTGTATCCAGGTGCTTGGCCTCTTCTACGGAAGCAAGCCTTGCACTTATGTGTGGCTTGGCTGGTCTGGCTGGTCTGAGACGGCGGCTGTGGATTTTTCAGGGGATCCAGCAGTCTTCGGCCTTTCTGGTTTCCTGTCTTAGGTATAAATTGTTCCAGAGCTTCTTGGTGTTTCCGGGATTGGCGGAGCGGAAGTTCGCCATTTGGCGTGACTTCCTGGGTATTGTGGATGATGACGGGCATTTTGTTCAGCAGTAGTTGAGGAGATGATGGAGTGGTGGGGTATCGCTGTCTCTTTGGGGCAGTTCATTTTCCTCGTCACTTAGTGTATCATTGCTATTCTTTTAACATATTGAGAATTCGTTCTTCAAAAAAAAAAAAAAAAAAAAAAAAAGTTGGAGAATTTGACAAACCAAAAGGTACAACTTTGTAGGCCCATGATGTGGTGAAAGTGGTTTTGAATGTCTTTTGGACGAATTGAAATTTAATTGTAGCCAGAAAACCCATACATGAAGGAGTGCATTTCATGTCCAGCCACCTCTTCAAAAACTTGGTCCATGAAGGGTAGCACAAAGTGGTCATGTTCCGTGGCCAAATCGAGTTTGCGGTGGTCCATACAGACGCAGATCTTATCGTTGTGCTTTAGAGTGATAACAATTGAGCTTACCCACTCAAAATGTTTGACTTCATACATGAGGCCGATGATAAGAGGTTTGGGACTGTGGATCGGGTATGAGCTTAAGATGGCAGGCGATGCCTTCGGGGTTCAGAGCGGGCTCTATCTCCCATCTCAAGGTAGCCGTAGTGGAACCTGCGGCTGGATTGAATCTCTTTCAGCATTGAATGGGTGCCTTGGCTTTGAGAAGGACTTCTTCTTCTTCGTCTTTCACTGGTTCATTATTTTACTAGTCAATCTAACTTTCTTAGCGTTTCGCTATCACATGAGTAATGGAGTTCGTCATTCATGGTGGAATTGGGGTGCTGCCAAAAGAGTTGTTCTGATCATTACTGGAAATACATTCTTTTGAGTTCTTTGAACATATTGGAGGGTTCGATGTCACTATCGTCACTCCGGCCAACATCGTAGGGGAAACTTCCATTTTGCTGTGTAGCTTTTTGTTATGATCAATTGATGAGACTTGGCTGGAAAGTCTTCTTGCCCCTCTCATTGGCATGGGTAGTCCTTATCTACGGTGTTTAAAGAGCCTTTGACTGGCTTCCCTAATTGAATTATCGGTTTCACTTCGCATGTAGAGAGATACAATACAAAACGATAGGTGGTTACTTCGTTCTGGAGTATGGCTTAGTTGGTAGAGCACTGGGCCCTTAACCTAATGGTCACAGGTTCAAGTCCCGTATGCCCACCCTTTCTTCAATCTTCCTTAAGGGGATGTGCCTTGAGAAGGGCCGTCATATGTTCCAAGAGGGATGCTGCCTAGTGGCATGACGTTAAAAATGCTTCTTCTTCTTCTTCTTCTTCTTTCTTTCTTTCTTTCTTTCTTTCTTTCTTTCTTTCTTTCTTTGCGAGCCTAGCCTAGCCTGGCCTCCTCTCGCATTCCATTCATTCCCTCTCATTCTGGACTGGTTACGAATAGGGGGACTCGAACCCCCACTCCCGCCCAAGATACGTGACCGATTAGGTCATTTGGCATTGCTTGCTTTCCCTTCTCCCTAGCCAGTTCGGTTCGGGACTTGTATTGCATGCAGTTAGTTGCCTGCAGGATGCCAGTGCTGCTATGCTTTGGTATCCAGACATGGTAATAAAGAAACAACGTCTTCGCTGGCGCGGGATAAAGAACACATAAGCTAAGTTAAGCTAAGCTAAGCTAAGTTAAACTAAGCTAAGCTCCTGTCTCATGCATGTTGGTTGCTACGACTCGTGCCTACTCCGTCGGCTTGCTTCTTATCCTTCTTCTTCCTCTCATTAATGTTAATGAAATGACTAGATGTGTGTGTTAACCTTTAGGCCTGCTCTACGCCTTCTAGCCTCTAGATCGACCCGTATCGCTAATCAGTCCCTAGTTAATTGGTCTACAGATCATGCATGGCCCCCACGCACGACCTCCCATTACAGCCGAACACCAAATAGGGTTCGAAGATAGATGTATGCCATGTGACACCCACCATTTCTTCTTTCTTCCTGCGGGGAGAAAGGTCAACAAAAACGCCTCAATCGGATCAATTTACGTATTTCACGCATGGCAATTTTGCGGAAAAATGGCCGTTTTCCACGAACCACAAAGATACAGGTACTCCACATCGTAGTTTCGATGCCATTACTGGAGTAATGGGTACACGCCTTCCCGTACCGATTCGTATGGAACCAGCACAACCTAGCCATCAGATTCCTAGTGGAAATCCCTAACTTCATAATGTTCCAATAACAACTCACGCTTTTTCAATGATCCCCTTTATGATTACGCCGTGCGGGGCTTAGCCCCACTGTCCAATGGGACGTGCCCGAGCAGGAGTGCTCCAAATCCAGTACCACTAGGTATGGTTGACGGACGATGCAAGAGGTGATGACATGTCAATCTCAGCCTTCACGCGGTCACGATAATTTGGGTTGAGCTTGTACTATCGTTGCTAGATCGGACATGAGTCAAATTTGGTAGGAATGGTCTATTCCCCTAACTCTTTTTTGATGCCCTGTAAATCATTGTAGCTCCATGCAAAGATATGATTGAACTTTTTGAAAAGACTGAGGGCACGGTCCCTATAAGGTTGATGGAGACTGGCTGCTAAGCGAATGAGTTAATTTTGTCCCAACTTCAGAAGTTTGAATGTGTGGAATGACATTTGCATCCGTGACAGTATGAGTAGGTGGCTGAAGAAGGATTGAAGGTTCATCGCTAACAGTCTTCAAGAACAAAGGGTGTTCATATGTATCAACAATATGTTGTTTAAAGGTGGTTGCAACGTCCAGAAGACGTGGAGGAGCTACGAAGAAGGGAGGAAGTGGTCAGGAAAATAGTGCAGAACCACATGGCCTCACATGTTTAGATCCAACATGGTTGCTTCGAAGAAGATTTGCACCAAAAGAGCACAAAACTTTCAATCCCCAAGGTAGCTCTGGCTGATTGGTCTGTGATTTTAGCCAAGAGATAACAAACGACTTCCATTTCCAAATCATCGTCAAAGTATTAAAGATTTAGTATTTTATCCTAGCATCTTATGAAAATTCTAGCTCCCCCTAGCTCATGAAGGTTTCTTATAGATACTATGTTGATGTTTGATACTATGATATGATAGTGCATCTTTTACTATCCATAAATGTGCTTCTTAAATGGGTGCACATAGTCATTCAGTTGCACTGTTATAGAACTCAGTTCAATTTATGTGAGGCAATTTGCTTGTTTTATGCACTCCCTCTTTCTTCCAACATGACACAATTCTTAATTTTTGTGCATATTTTTCTTCTTTTCTACAGAAATTTGCAAAATGACCACACAAGCTAAACTCTGCTTATAGATGGGTTATTCCCAACTTAAGTGCCCAAAAGTTATATTTCTCTATAGACAACATTTCCATATTATAATGGTGGCCACATTACTAAGTGCTTCAATTCCAACAAACCAAACTGTAAACTTGATACCTCTGATAAGTATAAAGTCAACATGGCATATGATTATGTTGCTTCTACATCAAGCTCAACGATATCAAACAGAACCACACTAACATCCTCACACATGCTTGAAAGACTTGCGCCTTAGCCAAAGCTCCAATCATTCATATGGAAATGTCTTTGTATGAGCCAATCGAACAATGTATGTGACAAATAGAGATGCTATGGCACCCTGCAACCTTTGTTTAAGCATTATTGAATATATTTCAGGTTGTCATGTCATAGTTGGCAAAAATCTTGCTCACCCTTGACGTGGCTAATTAGGCCATTTTGCCAAAAATAGTTAGCATGTGGCCATTTCCCTATACATTATCTTATACAAGAAATTTATCGTTGTGGCCTTGGCCAACTTGGTGAAAGGCCACCTTGCATATAAGATACTCAGTGCAAAAGTTATCAGATGTTGAGTGAAAATGCCCTGCAATGAGCACATATCCTCTAATATAATGAGGATCTAGTTCAACAAATCGATAAAAATACTACCTTTCTAGGTGTATAGTAACATATGATCTTGGATAACAAGTGAAGATATCTGATTGTTGTTGGGGGTTTTATGTTAGCTTGAAACATTGGAAGGTTGAGTTTAGTATTAACATCCATAGTTGAGAATGCAACCCTATTCAATAGGCAAGAAATTGCATATATGACAAACTCGTTTGTTGGTATTTTTCCTCCTCCAATTCCATGTAAGTTTTATTCTTATGTTGGGAATATTATTATTTAGCTTGCATGAGCTATCTACCTCCTGGTTACTACGTGGTAAAATATTCTACATATTTTGCAAGAAAAAGACACACCATGTTTGGCAATATAGTTGATTGTAAAAAAAAAAAAAGGTGTAGTGTGGATGATGCTGAAGACCAATTGATATATTGGGAGATCTGTAAATGGTATACATAATCTCTAGAAGAACTTTTGGATATCAATTTTTTCAGTAAGATACACAAAGCATCCTATATGTCAATCATAGACTTTTGCAGTGCTTGTGGCTAGTCAGAATTGCTAAGTGAATGAATCGAAGTAAAATCTGTCTGAGTAAGTGGGCATCAGTATTTGCTGGAGAACGCCCCAACTCTGCAAGGCAGCTCCAAGACCTCTTAAATTAATTCTTTGCAAAAGAGAGGAAATCCAAAGCTTACCTTTTTAGTCCGAAAATATTGTATAAAAGTATGAAGATCAAGCAGCAAAGGTGAAATGATCAAGATACGTCATTGCTTCCTATCTTCTCTAATGTTAGCAACGTGCGCTATAATGTTATAGGAGCGACCCCGCCAAAACAATGTCCTGAACAAATAAGCAAGAGTAAAAAAAACTTTGGAGCCACATATTAACGAAACTGAGCCCAACAGAGTCGATTTGGTCTGAACAGAGCTTGGCACGACGGCCAAACTGCTTGAAAAAAGAGGTTCTTGAAGAACTCACCTCTTACCGCAGAGGCAGACACATGTGTGGGTCTGCAGAAACACTCTAACCATTAAAGACAAACAGAAAAAGGGAATAGTGATTTCATGATTAATCTAGTCCTACTACATTGAACCAAAGAAAAGCAAGGGAATTGAAAACAAGTTTGACATGTAGGAAACATGTGACATACCTTATATGAAGTAGCAGTCTTAGTGAATTGAGAAATTTGGCCGTCTAACTCTATTTATCCCCGAAGAAATCCACAGGAAAACTTACACTTAAAGTGATCAACAATAATCTTTTGCCGCAATCCATCCTGAAAATCACATCCCAAAATCTGGAAGAATGAATCATTTAAACATCTGGCAGCAGGAAGGTATGTACACGGATTTTAAAAAAAAAAATATCGATGTCTCGTTAATATCGCTTAAAATGACAAAAATTGCGCGTGCAACAGCAAAATTGCAAAAATGTTTGGCCATCGCCACATGACTGTGTCTCATCTTCTATAAATTGCCTACAACAAAAAATAGCAAAATGCTCCTTAATAAAAATTTTATCCATCAAGGCATCAAAGAATATCAAGGAATAAATCAAAATGTATGAATTACGTATGAGTTGAATCAAAGTGTTGCAATATTGAGTTTCGTAGTGCGGGAGGGTATTCTCACAATTGCTAGGACTATGATTCCTGTACCATATTGTATGTAAATTCATATTTTTTTGCCATATTTGAGCAACTTAATTGCATTCGAAGGTTATGTTTCTATTTTATGTGTTATGGGTGGAATTTTTAATGGTTCAAAAAAGAAAGGCATATTTCTAATTTAAGAAATTGAATAAGAGCAGACATGTGCCCCTTCATAACGGTCAGCCCTGCGGTCTGCTCCAGCTGCGTCATGTTTTCTTGCACAGTCCGAGGAAGCAGCATCGAAAAGTTTGTCTTAAAAGACTCTTAGTTCCGGATTTTTGTTTTTTATAAGCATGGCAACAGGCCAGATGGATATGCTTAGCTTCTGGAACTTTTATATATGCCAATGTCAGACCTGCGCTGCTATTCCAAGATTCGATTCTTCAAATCCAGAATAAAAAAGGAAGCCAATTGTTTTGGCAGGGGTTGATGGGCAAAGAAGCCTTAAGTGAGGAGTAGATTGAAGACTTTCTTTGCCTTTTCGTTTCTTGCTTGTATAAGGGCTCTGGTGAGGCTACTGTGCCTAAAGGTTTGAATCCTTCAGCCCTTTGGCTTTGAAACCATCTTCAGCCCTTTGGCTTTAGGGGTCGGTTCTGTCTAAAGTTGGGCTCTGTGTTTTTTATTATTTTGTAGATGCTCTGGTGTTTTTGTTATTTTCTGGCATGAGCGTGGTTGGCTGGGTGCAGCAAGAAGGAAGATGCTAGAATAGCTACTTGATGTCCTCTGTTATGTTTTTAGACTATGTGTATGAATCGGCTTGGTTGGCTTTGCACTCCTGATGCCATAGGAATGGGAAGTGGCTTTTTTATTTTTTTGGGCAGAATGTTAATGGCCATTCATCTAACACAATACGGGGAATATCCCATAGATCGATGGCTCTGAAGGAAACTTGGAATAAACCCCATTAAGGATAGGGAAAGTTATAAAAATACCCTTATATTTTTACTTATTTGCCAAAATACCCCTGTATTTCTACTATTTGTAAGAATGTCCCTATTTTATGCCCTTCTTCGTTGCTTCTCACCGGAGAGATATTGCCTTACATATGCTCCCTATTCTTATTATGTCTGCAAATACGGTAAAAAACTATGCATGTACATATACAGCGCCAAACATTTAGCATTGCATTATCCTCCCCCGAGCTACGAGAAAAAATGTGAGTCTGTTTTAGAATGATTTTTAATACAACCATGGCTCACACAATCAAATCGGAAATATGACTGCAGAGAATGGATGTTAGCAAATAAAACTTAGAAGATATGTATCGTAATGGGTGGAACTGTTAGCAATGGTGGATTTATCTGCGTTGAAGACGAGGGCACCACATGCTTAACAACTTTTTACACACAAATCCTGCAGTTTCAGAAATGCATTTTTCAAAAGACCCCTGAGTTGGATGTCTCACCTCTTCTTATAATGTACTGATGGCCGCAACCTGCTTGGTTCTAATTTCACCAAAGGTGCAACCTGCTTGAGCTTCCGTCGTCCGCCAAAGAGCTCTGTTTTTCCTCAATCATTTGCCCGAATCCCTTCTTTTCAAGCTTTTCTTCATTTCCTTTCTTATCTTCTTTCGCTGCTTCGCAATCTGGAACATTTTCTAAATCCGGCAAAGCCTCATTTTCTGAATCCAGCAGAGCCTCTATTTCCATCTTGGACTCCTTAGTCGAATTCTTCCAAGCACTCGAATTCATCCAAAATCAAAATTGCATCTTTATTCCTCATACCACGAGGAATCACGACGGAATTTAAGGCATCAATTACACGAGCAAGAAGAGAAAGGGGAAGAACGTGAGGTTGGCTATGGCGTAAAACAGAAGACAAGGAGATTAGGGGCATTTTCATAAATATAAAAAAAAATATCAGGGTATTTTGACAAATAAGCAAAAATACAGGGGCATTTTTATAATTTTCCCTTTTTAAGGATAGCATTTAATTGAATTTTGTGTCGATTTTGAACACACCAAGTTTTGTATTTTACCGAGGGCGTTGAGTTGTTGCCCTAATTCTGGCGATGGAGCGTCCTCACATTCGTTACTCAGCTGTACCGTCGGAGGAAAACCGTCGGGCAGCTCAGGCCAACGACGACTTGAGATATCGCTACCAGGTGGAAGAGAAGATACCATGGAAATCTATCTTGTTGGCCCTCTTTCTTCTAGCGTTTGGCACCCTCTTCCTTGTAATCTCACATCTCATTTACATTTCACATATGGGTGGCGATGGATCACAGGCTTTTGGTTTCCTGGTGCTTGGAATTCTCCTCTTTCTTCCAGGTAGGTTTCAGAATTTATACCAATTTCAAGTCACATATGCTGAAGCTAGATATATGGTTTGGAAACTGTCGGCTTCTGGTTTTTCCCTCTTTTCTAAAAAGATTATTTGCAGGATCATGAATTAGTACCATTAGTTTCTTTACAACGAACTTTCTTTCCTCTTCCCAATTTTCCCAGGCTGAGATATTAATTTTATACAGGTTTTTACGAGACCAGAATTGCATATTATTCTTGGAGAGGATTCAAAGGATACTCTTATTCTCGAATTCCAGCTTATTAGGTAAGCAAGTTTTGGAATTCAGTTTCTCTGAAGGTCAACGTTTGTTCTCAGCCCTAAAGAAGCAATTAGAAGAGTCCTGGACAACAGGTGTCAGGCTGAGTAGAATTAGAGGTTCTATCTTCTATTGCATGCATAGAAGCTTTTATTATTTCAACTTCCAGTCCTACCTTTGTATAAATATATTTATGCCATCTGGTGGTAAAGGATTAGAAGATAATGAGTGCAGATGGTTGAGCAAATATAAATTCTTTGATTTAGCCAGCCTATTCTTTTGTGGTTTCTTGACTCCAGCAAAAATGGTATCCCAACAACCTGGTATCTGTTGGATTCAGTAAGCAGATTTTTAATATAATCTGGCATTATTCAGGAAAGGCTAATATGTTTTAGTTTAGTCTCTTTATTTGCTGCAATATGCAACTACTTCACAAGGATTAGAATGACTGCAAGATCATTACTTATTACATTGCAAATTAAAAGCTGGAGCAATTTTTCCGTCGATGAATGTTTTAATTGTGATTTTTATGTTGGTCTTATGCTTAATGTTTGTGGTAAACTTGGAATATGAATGCCAGAATGTGATCACTTATTTTAGAGAAAAAAATTTGTTGGGTTTGCCGAGGGACTGGCCTGCACTCTGGCCTCTGTACACCTTGCTACGAGGCCTCATGGATGTGCCATGCCATTTATGAAAGGATACGTCAACACTAAAATCCTGGATGAGGAACAAGTGTGCTGAATGCGCACAAAGAAAAAACTGTTGGGTTTCATCATTTACAGATATTGTTTTTTTAAACGAATGCGTAACAATTAGTCGAATATCAGATCCTGAATGAAGACAGCAGAAAAGCCAATTCCATTCCATCTAACGTATCAACGTCTTGAAATGAGCAACCCTTAATTTTTTTAAAGTTGGCCTATAATGCTAGGAGTAGACATGTGTCTTTTTTTAGCCTGCCTTTATATTTTATGCTTTCGGTAAATCCTCGTTGAACCCACTTGTAATGGCTTGATTTCTGATTGGCAATTGCGCTTTCTGGGAGCCTATGTCTAGAATATTATTTATAATTTGTTATTTGGCAAAATATATTTAGGTCAGAAGTTTTATTTCTTTTTTTCGTACTAGCATTTGAAGAGTGTGGAATTATGAAGAGTATGCGTCTTCTAGTAGC
>JAANSK020171443.1:0-14933 GCA_011763485.2 Isoetes engelmannii
TAAGTCAAATCTCACCCACTAGTCAGTTTCTCTACTGACATAGTGTCTTTTCGTTCTAGCTAGGCTATTTAAATTGTTATCTTCTAGAAATATTTTGAAGGAACTTTGTTTTAATAATAATTTCTTACATAGTTTATTATAATTGAAATAAATAGCAAGATACTGCATCTTTAGTAAAAAAAAACTGGAACTATTATTTATAATAGTAGCACTCTAAGTAAATAATAATTTACTCTACTATGACTTGAATAGTAATAGTCTAAGAAAATGAATAATTTTAAATTAAACTTGAATATGTCTAAATATTATTGAATATGTAATAATGCTTAATAATAAGGAGGTCTGTCAAGAGGCATAGCAGCTAGCTTATGACATAGTTTTTTTTAGCTTCTATAAATGGAAGTAGAATTTTATGTAGGGGCACTAAGTAGCTGAGCATGGAAATTCAGGTTCAATGAAGCCGAGCAGATAGCACTTTCGCAGTGTATGCGAATGAGAATGCTGAGACTTTGCCACATAGATCGAAGTAGACCACTCAAGGGACGAGGAAAAATATATTCAAGCTGCCCTCCGTGCTAACCAGGAAAGATATACATCAAGAAGTTGACATTGTCACGGAGGAGCTCACTGGTAAGCATGTGTCACCTTCGTCTTTATTATATATCTGGAGGGGCAATCACTCAGGGACTTCGATAGCCAAACACATAGCTTTCTCCAAATGCAATATATGTATAGTTATCAAAGAGAAGTTGGCTAAGACACGAGACCCGTTGAAACAAAGAGAGTTAGCTTGGGAAAGAAAGGCTTATATGTTTACCCAGCTATCTTGCAGAAGCATCTATTGGTCATGGCGTGCGCTTTCTTATTGCACACCGGAGCAAGCGCTTATGATCATCGTTCATGACAAGATGATCAGAATAAGACCACTGGTCCCTAAACTTGAGAAGTTAGCCAAGTCGGTGTGGAGAGGGGATCGTCCAAAGGTCAGCGTCACCAGAGCTCTAATGCATGGTCATGGTACAGGACCACTATGTCATTTCTCGGTTGACCTTTGGCAAGACGACTCTAATTTCCATGTTGGGTCTCTCAATCATTTGTTGAAGACACTAGGAGATGCAATTCTTAAGTCCGATGCCTTGAAGACCAAGGTAACCAAAAAGTCGGGCAATCCATATGATGTGCCCCCTAAGGAGATCGCATGACCAAAGAAGCTATCGAAGAGGCTCTACCTCCAGCTTGATAATTGCTCCGGACAAAACAAAAACAGATATGTGTTCTCATACTTCTCTTACCTTGTATGGCAGGGCGTGTTTGATGAGGTGCAATTGGGGTTCATGATGGTTGGCCATACACATGATGATATAGATGCTCTATTTGGCAATTACTCTACTCTCTTGAAAAAGTCGGATGCCCTCACCATTCCAGAGCTAATGCAGCTGTTTCGGGAATGTAGCATGAAGGCTCCAACGTCTTATCTTGTGCATGAGGTTCCTAATTGGAAAGGCTTCGCGAAGGCTATATTTCTGACAAGAAAGAACGCTTGATTGGTCATCTAGAACCGCTTCTCTTTAAGTTTCCCAGAAGGATGGATGGCCTCTAATATTTTATAAGATGAAACTTGGGCATCGTGAGTGGTTGCCGGAGAAGGGGATCAAAATGTGGAAGGCAGATGCAGATGGTGCACCCATGATTCCTCCAGGTGTACCAAAGACTGTACCCCCATTGAAGACTCTAAAGGACATTTGGTGCTTTGCGAAGCTCCATAATAAAGTACATCATGCATTTGGTTAGCTATCTCAAAAGGTGGGGAGCACTCGTGGTCTAATACATATATGAATGATGTTATTGACTACTGGCAGTGCCTACTAAAGGTGCTTGGACAGGTGGATGTTGGCCCATCTGTCATGCATGATTTCTTCACGCACATGCGATAGGATCCTCTGGTTGAATCTGAACTGGTGATCTAGCAACTGTGACTAGCGTATGTAGGCCCGTCTAATCAGAAGCCCAAAAAACCCATTGAGGACTTCAATCTAACTCAAGATATTAAGAAGGGCATGTTCTTGCTTGTGAGGCCACCTGATAGCTGCCCTACCTGGCTAGCTTATGCAGAAGAAAACCCTATAGAAGACCCAAACTTGCCTCACTACGAAGAGGTGTTTGCCTATTGGTGGGAGCCTGTCAATAGAAAGGTTATGAATACCTTATCCCAATTGATATACACATATAAAATGCATTGATTATGGATGGACAGTTGAAGAGATGCCGCAACCATGGTGATTCCAAACGATGTGGGTTCTCGATTAAGAGAACTTGCTGCTAAGGAGAGTAAGGATACTGATAATGATGAAGAATAAGCTTCACTTGCGGATTGAGTAAAGTGTGCCTTGATTGTTAGCTTAGAACGAGTATTGTATGGTGGTTTCTTAGCTTAGTAGCTGCTCTTTATTACAGAATTAATTCTGCCTATCTGGCGACCATGAATCATGATACTTTCTACTTGGCCTATTGTGGAGCCTTAAATAAGGTCATGTACTGTTTTTATTATTAATATAAAATCAAAATATCTTGCCTTCCAAAAAAAACGAGTATATTGTGTCTTGCTTGCTATAGAATGAGTATGATGCATCTTGCTAGTTAGCTTAGAACGAGTAAACTGTGACTACTTAATACCATAAAATGAGTATGATGCATCATTCCTGCTAGATGCTAGAATGAGTTAAGTGTGACTAGCTTGCTAGCTTAGAATGGATAGAATGCGTCTTGCTAGCTTAGAATGAGTAAATTGTGACTAGCTTGCTAGCCTAACATCAATACATTGCATCTTGCTTGCTAGCTTGATATGAGTAAAATGTGAGTAGCTTGCTAGCTAAAGATGAACCTAAAAATGTGGCATGCTTGCGAGCTTAAAATGAGTAAAATTTGATCTTGCTAGCTAGCTTGAAGTTAGTCAAATGGGTCACGCTTGCTAGCTTAAGGTTAGTCAAGTGTGTCATGCTTGTTAGCTCAAAATTCTCAAAATAGTTCGAATTTGTCAAATTAATGAATTTGTGCTTATAAAAGCATCTTATGAAATTTTGATAAAATCTTATACAATATATAATTTCTCTGATTTTAGATTGATGCAGCAATCACTGCTGGTAATTCTGCTGGTCTTTCATTTGATGTCAAAGGTGATAGTGGTGATACTCTCGTTGTTCTCTTTGCTTAATCGTTCCCTCCCGCCATGGTGAACATTCGGAATAACATTGCTATATAAATTTCTTTTATGAATTTCCATATTAGTCTAATTTTAATTGTCAAGTTTTCCAGGTATGGAAAACACTATGATTATGATGCGCACTAGTAAAGCTATCGGACAAGCTATACTTGCTTCAGACTGAGGATGAGCAACTTGTTGTAATATCCTCAATTCTATAAATAAGAAACATTTCTAGAACCACCATAATAGGGATTCCAGTGCAGGTCCTAGCAACATGTATGAATATATGGTATGAGGATATTGTGAATACTCATGATCACTGGATTCAATCACTTCCTTTAAGGAATCTAAGGCAATTAGCTAAAATGGTTGACACATGTGAAGACGAGTTTCTGAGGTTGCCGGCGGGTATTTTTCTCTTCAGCCGCCCTACCTACTACTTTTTTTTTCTGTGCTGAATATTATCTTTTAGCTCAATTGTTTACTTGGGCTTATATGCCCTTGATATGTACCATCCCATGGCCTCCTATGGTCTCCAAGGAGATAAAATTGTTTATCTTTATCTTATCTTTTCTTATCAATGTCTCTCATGTGTTTAGCGAGAAAGATGACCCCATGTGATGGTGCTTTATAAGCTTGTACCTGGTTCTATACGTTGCAGGTGATTGTTTTAAAGACGAGGGTTGCAAGGCAGCAAGTGCAGATGGCTGCTTTTCTTGTATAGCCATTGGCCTTAATTGGGATTTGCGGTAACCGAAAAGCTCGCATTAAAAATCAAGTATGCTATTGTGAATTCTTCCAATTTCTTGCATTTAATATTTTCAAAGATACATGGTGAATCTAGAAAGGTAAGCTCAAGCATCAAGAGTTTTTCATCCTCACCTTCCAGTTGTTGCATTAATTGGTGGGCTTGTTAATAAAATGCAAGAAGAAATAACACATTGGATCCTTGTCCTTCAACGTAAATGTAAGATTTTTATCCTTTTTTCTATGCATGCAAGGAGCATGTTGGTCCAGCTTGTGCAACCTTTCTTATGTGTATGGATTCAAACTTGTGGTGCACTTGTCCAGATCTGACACATGCTCTTGGTGTAGACAAGCTTTGATGTTTGTCCTCATCTGAGTTGATAATGCAGCATTATCATTGAGATATGGTACTACAGAGAAGGTTCTAACTTAATTCCTTACTTCCATAGTGGGAAGAGGTAGACATTGATGTTATAACACTTTCTCAGATGTTAAAAGAGCTAAAACGGCATATAACAATGGCAGATTGAAGAATTGCATGAAACAAGATCTATATTAGAAGATATTATAATTATTCCTAATTTAGTTCTTGTATCCGTTGCCTCAACAACATAATGCTACATATTCAGTTTTTGGAGTACAATTTTTTTTATATTGTTATCTTTACCTGTCATTAGGGGATCTGCAAGAAGATGGGAAGACATTTTGCTTAGCCTGCAATTCGCAGGCAGTGCTCCAAGGAAGAATAGAATAGAATAGAATAGATTTTTTTAACGTCCACGAAGACCAAGAGTCATGGGACACATACAATGGGCTAGGACAACCATTACTACTAGGCCCGGGGGTGCAGCTAATGTAAAGTCTATATGGCATGTGCGTGCATCAGGTTAAGTGAAATTATTCCTTATCACGAAATTTATCCCTCACTTTTCTTATACCCCTACTATATTTCTTGTATATGCAAATGGAATTCATGCAAAAAAAAAAACCCCTCCCACATTCTACGTACGGTTTTGGTCCCAACCCCTCCCGTACACTCACATATTTTCTACAGTTTTTTCTAATTGCACCCCCCAAGCTACTAGGATTAAAAAAAACCCCTGCCTCGAATATTTTCAAGGGAAAGACCTTTTGCAGTAATGATGATATGAGACAATCTAGAAAAAAACAAGTAGACTAGAACTACTGAGGGCTCAACAATTGAAGACGCTCATCTAGAATCCCAAGTATATATGATGCCAAGTCATGTACAGATGGTGCTTTGAGAAGTTGTGGAAGCGTGGAATGAAATGCTAATGTCAAATAGTGATTCCTGACCATCTGAAAAGCAGGACATCTCATAAGAGTATGGTGTTCATCTTTAATAACCTGTAATTGGCAACATGTACATAATCTCGCTTCAGGCGGCAATTGCAGCCGCACCCATCTACCTGTCTCAATTTGAAGCTTGTGGGATCTAGTGCGAATTGATGCAATAACTACACGCTTTTTCCAAAGGCAAAGGCAAAGGCAAATATAGGTACACCATAATGGTGATACTGGCATTTCACATACTTTGTAATTCAACCTAGAGCAAGAAAATAATGATTTTGGAATCCATTTTCTAGTGTGGTCTAGGCTTGATACCAGATGCAAGATGAACATAGGGAGTGTATAAATCATG
Source organism: Isoetes engelmannii (assembly GCA_011763485.2). Classification (NCBI taxonomy): domain Eukaryota; kingdom Viridiplantae; phylum Streptophyta; class Lycopodiopsida; order Isoetales; family Isoetaceae; genus Isoetes; species Isoetes engelmannii. The sequence goes on from JAANSK020171443.1 coordinate 5,613, forward strand.
CGCTCGTTCCTCATTACATGAACATGTATAAAAATTTTTGAATAAAGGCATGCAAATGTAGGGGTTTTCTCCTAATGTGGGAAAAAATTTTGCTTAGCCTGCAATTCACAGGCAGTGCTCTAGGGAACCAGTTCAGGAAACCTAGAGGACAAAGTAAGTGCTTTTAGAAGAGAATGATCTAGTATGGGCTTAACTCCTCCATTTCCTTGCACTAAATTTTGATTTGAAAGCTAAGAGAGGGCCTTGTGAGATGCATTTGCACTAGGAATCAATCTTTTCCTTTGTCGAGAAAATGAGAATAGGTCATAAAAATTGCTTGTTGCATCATGACAAGAAAGAAAATGATCAAGCGATGGGGATGGTACAAACATGATCATTAACAATGGCAAGGTGCTAACGTTAAGAATAGAATAGAGTAAAATAAAAATGTCATATCAAATTAAACAAATTTATTGATCTCAGCTGAATTTCGATTTTGTTGAGCCTGCCATCAAAAATAGTGATCATACTAGGGAGGTTGAGTGACATTTTTACAGGTATCTAAACCCTTGAACAAGATCCCATTTCCGGCCATATCCAGCCCATGAATTTTGCAGAGGGTTTGCAGCTTCTGGTATGAAGATTGCCTTCATAACTGATGCTATAAACCCTCTGCCTGGCCTCCAATTTGAAGCCCTTGCCATCAGTGTAAGCTTTGTAAAATTAATCCATTCCTTGAAGGGCCTGAATCTATTGCAGGAATATTTTGAGAAGCTTCTGCCCGGATTGATGGATCAAAACCCTCGTTTATGTTGCATTATTTCCGATGCCCCAGATTTTTGCTTTTGCCACAAATGCAAGTCATGCAAAGGCAGAATTTGTGGTCAAATTTTTTGTCACAGGCACAGAACAACAGGAGCATTTTGATAATTTAATCAAATACAGGGGTATTTAATAATTTTGTGGAAATATACAAGGGCATTTATATAAATTTCCCAAAACATAATCTCAGCAGAGATTCGAAAATACACAGAATATTCGAAAAAACTTACAAATGAGCCATTAGCCGAGATTGAATGGACATCGATGGAAGCGATCCATGCTTCGAGTGCCAAGTCCGAAGAGATTGGCAGGCTTGCATGTCTCATACGAGAATCTGGGTATGCCAAGAACCTCCCTTGTGGGAAATTATTACACTGTCAGATTGTTCGAAGTAGACATGGTAAAGACAGATTTTTATGTAATCTTGTTCTGCAAATGTATGGAAAATGTGGGGCTTTATGGGATTCATGTTCAGCGTTTGATACCTTGCATCACAGGAACTTGTTCTCATGGAATATCATGATTGGTATATTTGTTCATTTGCATCAGATTAGACATGCCTTTTATCTTTTCCAAGCAATGCAAGAAGATGGAATTGCGCCTGATAAGTTTAGTTTCAGTACGTTTCTCAGCTTGTGCACAAGTTCAGCATCTTTGTATCAAGGTAAGTTAATCCATGCTAAAATTTTACATTCTGATTTAATGAATTATGTTGTTCTTGTCACTGCTTTGGTTCATATGTATGGAGAGTGTAAGTGCCTGGAAGAAGCGGAAATGATATTTTGTGTGATGCCTTCAAGAAATGTGGTGTCCTGGAATGTCATGATTATGGCGTACGTGTATAATGATCTTGGCGCTGTGGCAATTGAGTTATTTCAAAAAATGCTTTTGGAAGATATTAATCCTGATAATGTCACTTATCTCAACGTTCTTAGCGCATGCAGCAGTTTTCCATCTTTGAGCAAAGGAAAATTGGTACATTGTCTTATTCTGACCACATATTTTATAATAGACGTAACTCTGGGTACTGCAATTGTCAATATGTATGGGGGACTAGGCTGTTTGGTTAGTGCAGAAAGAGCATTCAAACAAATACCTAAGCAGAATATAATATCATGGACCACCTTAATCTCTTCATATATTGAGATGGGGCAAGGCGAAAAGGCTCTCTGCAGTTTCCAACAAATGCAAACACAAGGGATATCTCTAGATAAAATCACGTTTGTTTCTCTTATTGATGCATGCGCATTACTGTCGAGCCTACCTCAAGGAAAAATAATACATGCCCATGTCACTAGACTGAATTCTGAGTTCAGATCAGACATCATCTTGGCCTCTGTGATTGTAAACATGTATAGCAAATGTGGTTGTTTGGAACAATCCTTGCAGGTGTTCAGAAGCATTTGTGGGCAAGATATTATCTTATGGAATGCCATAATAACAGCATGTAGTGAAAGTGCTGAAGTCAAAACAGCCCTTCATCTCTTTCAAAACATGCATCTGGAAGGAATGATGCCAGATAAAGTAACTTGTATTATAATGCTGAACAGTTTTACAAGTGATGCATCAGCAGCAGAAAAGAAGCTGTTGCATGCCAGTATTGTTTGCCATGGTTTTCAATCTGATGTCGTGTTAGGAACCGGACTTATAAATATGTACGGGAAGGCTGGAGATTTTTCTGAAGCAAAAGCAAGCTTCGATAATATAGACAGTAAGGATGTTATGTCATGGAATACTATGATTTCTGCATGTGTGTGTAATGGACACAAGGCATTCGAAGTGTTCCAATATATGCAAAGTGGAAATATTGCACCAGATAAAATGACCTTGGTTGCCTGTCTTGATTTATGTTCTGGAACAGCACATGCTAGAACCAAGTGGCTGCATTCCTTCATATTGTGTAGACTAGAATCAGAATCAATTCTAGAAACAGCACTTATCGATGCATATCATCGATGTGGTGATTTAGAAGATGCTCAAAGGGTATTTGATTACAGGCCGGAACAAAGCGGTCTCTCATGCTGTGCTATGATTAACGCATATGCTCACAATAATTATAGCAAGGAAGCACTGATGCTTTACAAAGATATGTCTCTTCTAAGAATAATGGCAAATGGTCTAACCATTGGCAGAGTTATTGATGCATGTTCCAGTTTGGCAGCTTTGATTCCAGGTAAACAAGTTCATGCCCTTATTATAAACAGTGACTTCCAAAACGATCTTGTGGTCAAGAATGCCCTAGTTAATATGTACGGTAAATGTGGGATTGTGGAGGAGGCAGAAAGAGTATTTGATAGAATAACACAAGGCAATGTGGTTTCATGGACCACAATGATCACAGTTTATGCCCAAAATGGGTATGGCCAAAAAGCTTCAAAACTATTTCAACACATGCAAATTGAAGGACTGGTTCCAGATGATGTGACTATTACTAGTATGCTTTATGCCATGAATTGTGCAGAGATGGAAGCTAACGCCTGCCATTTTTTTGTATGTTCTGCTAATGACCATGGGACTATATTAGCAGTAGAACATTATGGTTGCATTGTTGACTATTTTGGACGTCTGGGTCAGTTAGATGCAGCAGAAGATTTGATATGTAACATGCCAATTCAACCAACAACCACATCCTGGATAACTTTGCTCACATGCTTTCCATTCATTTGAGTTATTCAGTCATCATGCTATGTCATTTTGCACACTAAGTTTCAAGGAGGTGGGCTATCAAAAGAGGCAAGCCCTTAGGATGCAGCTAGAGGATCCCTAGCTAAAATTGTACATTTTTACTTGTTAATAAAAAAGCTATTTAGTTTTCAATTGTTTCCAGTTCTCTTGTTTGCAGTAGGAGTATTAAATGTTCTCAATTTCTTTTTCCTGTTTGGGTGTGATGTTCTCAATTTTGGGTTTTATGTTATTGCTGTAAAAGATTGCACGACGCGAAATGCTTTTCATGCAAGCAAAGTGCCGTATATTTGTGTATACGATGCCATATTATGTAGAGAATATATGGTGTAGTGTAACTTAGTGTCAACAGAACAAGTTTATACTAGCCACCCAAGCACTCCAAGAAGAGCTCGAGAAGACCCGGGCCCGCTTTCACTCCCGCTCGCGTTCCCCTTGCCACTAGGGAGCATCCGGCGCCCGCTCACAAGTTTTTGGCTCATCTAGTGAATCCTAGGGAATCAGTCCTTTTTTTTTTTGTAAATATTTAATTCAGCAATGAAAAAAGAGTAGTAGAAAAATTGCGCGCACTCAAGCTTTTTATGTTTATGTTTTTTAGTAATTGAGGTATTGTGGTATGTAGAAAGATCACACGGTGCGAAACTAGTTGCTCGTAAAATGCATGTGAAAGTTTCGCGTGGTGTGATAAATTGCATGCAGTCTTTCAAAAAAAGAAACCTACTTCTATTTAAAGTATCCACCTTCTCACGGGACACTGCAGCAGTCGACACGTGTGGCGGGCCGACTGTATTTAATATAGTCAATTTTTAATGTAGTCGAGCTAGTATGTGTATAAATGAACTTCTTTCCTAATTTCTTGCATTGTGTTTTTTGCACGGTCTAGAATACTAGCATCCTCCTTTTCAGAAATCAGCCCCTCTTACACCTATGGCCGCCTTGTCCTCCAATGTTGTGAAACGAAAACGTCCAACTCCCGAACTCCCTTTGGATATTGTTTTGGGTGTTCTAGCCAAGAGATTGAAAGAGCAAGATGATGTGATAAAGACAAATGCGGCTATCATTCATCAGAAAGAAGAAGAAAATGGATTCAACCCCTCATGCTTCATAGTCATGAGAAGCAGATCAAGCGATTAAACCGAAGGCTGCACAGGAGAGAATGCCCCAACAACTGCACTGAGGTTATGACTGCAACGAGACTGCTCGTTGTAGCGAAAGAGAAAGTCGTGGCGATGGGACGAGAGCAGAACATGTACAAAGAGAAATTCGTGGCGATGGGACGAGAGCGGAACATGTACAAAGAGATGGTAAAAACTTTAGAAGAACATCTGGATGGGGTAATTACACACCTCAGAAGGGATAATGGCGATGAAAATGAAGAGCTAGCATTGGAGCAACACTTAATTCTTGTTTTATTTTTATTTTTATTTTTATTTTTACGTTTTTTTATTCTCCAATATAAATAGAAATAATGTTCTCCATTGGTAGTACTCTTCAGATGATTACACCACGCGAATTTATTTAAATATAAAAAAAATGCACATATAACATTTCGCGCTGTATGATCTAATATCTGATCATACGAGGCGAAAACTACTTGTATGGACTAGAATGCAGCCAAGTGCTTCGCGCCGAATGATATTATTAAGCATTGTAAGTAAGCTTTACCTATTTATGTTTCTTCGACCTCCACAATTGCAATGATTGTGGGGCAGTAGAATGCTGCCACACGAGCTTACGCTTCCTCTTTAGCATAACGGAAATTGTGTTTACCACTTCAGGGTTATTCTTTAATGCAACTTTTATGTGGTATTTAGCGACTGCCCTTCTATAGAACCATTCCATCATCTCCCTTAGAGAGTTGGTTCCTGCATTTCCACCCCCTATCTGAGTGTTCCGATGAAATGCTATTTTTGTTTGCTTGTGCGACTTCTCCATGCCTTGTGCACTCCAGATTGCTAGACTGTCATATTTCCTAAACAACCAAGGAGCATGAGCCCAAAAGATGTGCAAGCAGTGTGTGACTTTACACTCTCCCCATGCATCTATGTAAGCCCTAATGAACTTGTTACTCACTTGCACGAACATTTCCGAATCTTCTTTTGTGAGATCCATTCGCTGAATGTATGGGAACAGTTCAGACAATGCATCCCATGCTTTCTTCTTCTGCACTGCGTAGCGCAATCCATCTGTACGGTCTTGTTCTGCATCAACCAGCAATTTTCCATATTCGTATACCTTTTCACTGATATCGTTCTGGTTAGAAGCCTCTGTAGTGTTCTTTATAAAGCGGCGAGCCTTCACCCCTCCAATTGACACCTTACAAGGCACACTTGTTCTTCCTGCTTTTTTCTCATCAAACTCTAGTTTTACCTTGCCACCATGCAAACTTGCTTCTGACAAGACCTTTTCAACTCGTTAATTCCTTCTTTCCTACTTTTTTTGTCTAAAATATTCCACACAAATCTGCAACTCAAAAAGATCATCTTGTCAATGATTCTAACAAGCATGCAAAGTGCAAACGTGGACGCTTTTTAATGGAATTGGAAAAATACTATAGAACATAGTATCCATTTATGTCTATCCGGAGGATTTGCTTGGTGAATGGACATCGTTGAAACAATCCTCCCAGTGGTTGACTTCCTTGCATGATTGCAATATAAACAACTTTTGCTTGCTCCTTGTCCTCCACCACTTACATTGTACATTGCCTTCTCTGTTTTAAAATCTAATGCCAAGTGAAAAATGACTCTGTAAGATCCATATTGATCGACTTGCAAGACTTCCGCTCCCTCAAATCTAGATATCAAGTTCGGGATGTCGGTTTGGTTGAGAACCTATTTCAGCACCTCGTGGGTCTCTTTCTGAACCTTAAAGAGACCTAACCACCAGGTATCATGCTCATATTGACATGAGAACCATTTTTCGGAGGCCTTCTTCACCGCATCCATCTCCTCCTCCTCCTCCTCCTCCTCCTCCTCCTCCGATTTAGCATGTGCAACTGCATTATCAATTGCCTTGTTCATGATGACTATGTATATTCTCTCATATTTCTCAAACTTTGTTAGCTTCATCTCGTCTAACTTTATGCAAACATCTAATTGACCATTAATTTCTTCAACTGTTAAGTCATAATATTTGACTAGAAATTGTAACAGGGTCACTAGTCCAATCCAAAGGTTATTGCATTTGTTCATCCAAACTATATCACAACAATCCTTTCCATTCTTCTCCTTTATAGGTACGGCAGGCCCAGCACATTCAACTTGGTGCATCTCTCCTAGTATTACATACGCCATCTCTGTTCTAGTAACTCTTGTGTTCTCAACTATTTGAGGACGTGGAGCAAATACCTTTTTGGTACTTCATGAAATGGCTTGAAAAGAGAGGCGGCAACCAAGCCTATTGATGCCTACATCGTCACAAACTGCATGAACATCTGTCGCTTCTAGCTTCTTGTATATTTCTTCTAGTACCATTTCCAACGCCATCTTCTTGATAGAAGAATTGTAAGGCCGACGAATCATCTCCACTATCTCCTTCTTTGTGGCTAGGTTTCTCACTACGTACCCAAGATTTCTTCGAGTTTTGTCACTTCTTGATTGACCTTTACTAGTGTTATAGACACATCTTTTGGCGGTCACCCTTCGTCTAAATGCACCTGCACCAAATTTCAGATCCTCTATTGGTCGAAAGTTCTTCTTCCTTTCAAGCAAGCCAAGAGGTGTCTTCTTCAAATTCTTTAACTGTAATTGAAGCACAACGTTTGCTTTTTGGAGCTCTTGTATCTTTTCTAGCAGCTTTATTACTAATATGGACTTGTCTACTACGTACCTCAATGAACTTTCTCTGCTGAAGGCATCACTTCTTTCTTTCATTGCATTTGAGTAACGAAGCAAAAGAAAATATAGTTGTTGGTTTAAGTTATAACAATCTTGCGACAATTGAAAGCAGCTCCTCTCAAGAAATTTTATTGGATCCTGAATGCCTTCATCGTCTCTTAACCTCTCGCAATAACCAAGAAAGCCAGCTTTACCATTACCACATAACCTGACTAAACTTGAGACGTCCCAAAATGATGGTTTCTTCCCACTCAACGGATCCAATGGATATAGATTGACATCCACCCATATGTCGACACTTTTTTATCCTGCAAGATGCAACATATGTAGGTTCAAGTTCTTATTTTTTAGACCTCGGTTTTTTAGATTGAAGACTGGAGCATAATCATGAGCCAGCTGAATTCTTATCCACACATGATTGGGACTTCCCATGTTGCACGGATCACACGGCGCGAAATTGTGATGTGCAATTTGTACGCTCAATCCAAATTCGCGTCGTGTGAGCTAACTATCCATACAAGTATAACTCTTGAAATTTATGCAAATCAAAAAGTTAAATCTTTTGCACTCCATGTTTTTATATAGTACTCGAATTCAAATTTTGAATTGTGAGGGCGGGAATGCTATATTGGGATGGACTAAAGATCTTGGATTATGTACCTAAGGCGCATCAACTCCAAATACTGATGGCAGAAGAGAAAAATAGGATATAATTTTGAACCTACAAATTTGAATTTTGAATTGTCGAGGGTGGGAAGCCTGTAAGGGGATGGTGTTGACATGGATGGAAGTGGCACAAGATGAAGATGGCGAACGAGTGCAGACCTGCTACTTCCGACAAAACTGGAGGCACATACCCGGTGGTGCCGCCATCACTTGGCCGGAATACTTTAATGCAAGTATCTTTTAGGCGCCACGTGGTCCTCTGGTTTGTTTGACAACCAGTATAGATGAATAAACATGGCGGCATTAATGCGAGATCCCCTCCATTCGGGAGAATATTCCCACAAAATCTGTATTTATGAGGGTTCGGTATCCTACATGACAAGGAAAAAAATGAGCGGAAATATGACATGGAACTGGTGCTCTAAGGTTGTTTTTAGATCCCAAATCTGCCTTAATGACAAAGAATGAGATGTGTTTGCCTCTGATTGAACAACAATTCCTCTGGGACGCAGATTTATTGATAATTATAGCTCTGGTCACAGAGGCGTTGCTTCAACTAAGTATGGCTCGCTATCTTCCTTGGTGTTGACCATAAAAATTCAATACATTCAGTGCACTCCTAGGTATTCCTTGAGCTATGGCTATGCTGTTATATTCCTTCATCACCATCATTAAGTCTTCTTATTTCACTTTCATATCTCATTTGACTGCCTAGTGCCTATCACGATGAAAATATGAACAGAGGATCTAAGCAAGTTTTCTGTCGATCTCTTCCCCAAATTTGTTGCTGGAATGATGTGAACCTATTGGAAAAGAAGGCATTTAAAGTAAGTAGCCAAATGACCTTATTAACATGATAGATGTCCTCAAAATTTTGTATACATTGGATTGTGTAATCTGAGCAGTGTAAGTAACTGGGAGGATTATTGCTATTGAAGTTGAAGAGAATTATTATACCATGATGTCTTAATTGCTAATTTGACTTTAAAGTCTATTTGGAATCTTGATTTTCCCACATCTTCAAGTGTCTGTTTGCATAGCTTTTGCCATGTATGACATAACTTTAGCTTTTATTATTAATGAAATGAGGTAACTATCCGGAGCTACTATATACTCCCGAATGCAGCGTTGACGACCACGTTGTATATCGCCGTCGATATACGTCGTATATCGCCGTCGATATACGGCGTATATCGCCGTCGATATACGCCGTCAAAATAAAATTTAATAGGTTCGAAACTGCCGGCCGGAAAAAAATTCAAAAAAAAAAAATGCGTATATCGCCGTCGATATACGCCCCTTTTTTTTAATTAAGAAATAAAAAAAAATAGCG
>JAANSK020171553.1:0-14932 GCA_011763485.2 Isoetes engelmannii
TTTCACGGGACAAGCTTTGCCATATGGGCTGAAATTCCGAGTCTGTTGGAAGAGTATCCTGAATAGCCTTCCCGAACTCACTACTTAAAGTGCAAATCGCATTGCAACGTCTTTAATAAACGAAATTTAAAAATCATACCTAAATTAGTAATGCCTTGCCACGTTTCCAGAATCCAATAAAAGCACGTAGTGGAAAAACGACGAAAAGACAAATGCCCGTGAAAATCTAGAAAAAAATGTAAAATCCGGCAAGAATTTTGCCAAAACAATGCTAACACCGGCACTAAAAAAAAATGTAGACACGCCTTCTTACTAAGATAAGATAAGGTAATAAAGATAAGATAAGGTAATAAAGGTAATAAAGTCTGGCAAATTAGAATTTTTTTTTCCTGTACCTAGACGTACTGCGCATTTTCTGATCTAGTCAGCGCTGAGGTGTACGCTTTTAAAGGCTAGAAAAAATGGATAAGCGGTGTACGTATTCCTAGAAAAAAAAAGGGCACAAGTTTATCGCGATGGCAGGAGCTCTTCTCCACCATCGGACATGGCAATCAGTTTCTGCACCGTATGCTTTCAACCTTAACAGACTGGAATTTGGTTCCACGAACGTCACTATAAAAGTGTGTTTTGATCTCTTCCCTGCATTGCTGATTTAAATTTGGCTTACATTTGCTTTTTGCTGGTTCAGAATGGAAAATTGAAAATAAGTTTGCAAGTGTCTCTTGGAGCATGGGGTATTCCTGTAACTGGCAAAGTTTTCAAGACATTTGGTATTGGAAATCAACCTATTCGAGGCTCGAAATCAAATTCCAGTTTAAACGATGAGTTGCAACTACAATCTTCTTCCAAAGGGACTGAGCTTGTGGCAGATGGAGAAAGCGGAAACACTAGCGTGGATTTATCCACTGAAGTTAGAGGGGAAATAGAGTGCATTGGAACAGGCTCAGATGTGGAGTGTGTTCTGCAAAGCTCAGAATCAGACTTTAAATTTGGGGGCAAAGTTGCTGCAAGAGCTGTTGACATTCCATCAACCAGCAAGAGTGATGAAAAGGATGATGGGCCTGAGTCCTTGGTTCAATCAGCCATTGAGTTCCTTGTCCTAATCTCACCATTTTTTTTCTGGGGAACCGCCATGGTAGCAATGAAAGGGGCACTAGCAAAGGGAAGCCCGTTTTTTGTTGCTTCAACTAGGTTAATACCTGCAGGGGCACTTCTTATTGCCTTTGCATCTTTCACTGGAAGGAAACAGCCATCCGGCATTAAGGCTTGGGCCAGCATTTTTCTCTTTGGGCTGGTGGATGCTGCTTGTTTCCAGGTTTGATATAAATGTTTTTTGTAAGATGCTTATTTTAAGAGGCAGGCATTTTATCCTTCTCCTTAGTCTTCATACTTCTCGTTTGGCATGTTATTATACATGAAATCTCATCCTTGCTAGCTAAATGTAAGAAACGTAGATGTGTTTGGGACTTGTACATTTTCTTCCCGTAAGTTGATGCATTGCATGTTTTTCATGCAGGGTTTCTTAGCAGAAGGACTACAAAGGACAAGTGCCGGCTTGGGAAGTGTAAGCAGAATCTTTTATCTTCTGCTCTAAAAGTGTAAGCAGTCTGTTATCTTCTTTTTCCTGTTAAAGTAATGTCCTTCAATCTAAATTGACATCTGTAAACTTTTATTTAATATATGAAGTTCAACACAGCCCACTGACAAGAACATTTTCCATATTAAACCTCAGAATGTTTCATACACTCAGATTGCTATTACCATACAAATCACGTTCTGTTTATTGCAGTTCTAGTTGGATACTCATATGATGTGGATTCTATGCTCCGGAAGTAAGAAAGTTATTATCTTTATACGGATCCAGAGATTATTACCATGGTCCCTGTAGGTTGTGTTTTTGGCAGCCTTATGACTTCCATGTCAAAATCACAAAAAGCCAACGTGAAGTCATGTCCCAAACCCCCTAACAACATTATCCCAAACCCTAACCATAGAACTGGCAAGGAGTAGAATCAGCTGATAAGAAGCCAACCAGAGAACATTAAAGCTGATGTTGTGGCTATGACTTAATTTAGGGCCCTTAGCTCTACTTGTCACAGAATCATAATTGCTTTTACTTACCCGGTGGGATTATCATGTGAAATATTCGTTAGATTTATACTCATATTTGGCTAGCACAAGGTGTCACTTACAATAGCCTGCAGTAGTTTAGTCTTTAAAGTGGCTGAGCTTGATATTAAAAAGCATTAGATACCTTTCTTCCTTGCCTGGAGTATGATCCTTTGTCTTATGTCAGGTTATTATTGATTCGCAACCTTTAACAGTGGCAGTTCTTGCGGCAATACTTTTTGGAGAAGAGATAGGTGCATATGGAGTTGTTGGTTTGGCAACAGGGGTGCTTGGTCTCATCTTATTGGAGGTATAATTCCTTTGTACTAAATATCAATATTTGTGCCGGTCAATTCTCGCTGTCAATAGAATTTTTATCGTATTGTACTGCTTTCCTTTCTTTACTGCCATAAATGTTTACTGTGGTGATCAGGATCTCTGATCTGGCTTATACTCTGTTTTTATCCTGCTTTTGCCTTCTGGATGCACATCAACCTGATTGCAAACAACCTGGCTGTATCACAATAATATCAGTAATTCGTATATATGTTTAGTTATCCTGAAATTGTCAAGGATGGCTCGGCAGCTTTGCAGTTAAATATGGATTTTAACCTCTTTTCAGTTCCTTAGTTATGTAAGTAACAGATTCCGTTGTTTTGTATAGGTTCCTCCCAACGTCCTGTCAGTAGTCAGCTTAGAAGATGTAGACAAGCTTGTCCATTCTGTTGACTGGAACAAGGTTTGGAATAGTGGAGAATGGTGGATGCTCCTTGCTGCTCAAAGTATGGCCATTGGTACCATAATGGTTAGATGGGTTTGCAGATATTCTGACTCAATTATGGCAACTGGATGGGTATGTAAAGTTACCCTATATTTATCTTATATTTTGATGTCGATTGAGCCCATTTATTACATTAATTTTCTGGATTCAGCATATGGTGCTTGGTGGTCTTCCATTATTGGTAATATCTGGAATGCAACATGATCTTGGGAACTTGCATAACCTGGATTCTACTGATTGGCTGGCTCTTACATATGTTTCTATTTTCGGAAGCGCCATAAGCTATGGTGTTTTTTTCTACAATGCAACAAAAGGTTTGGATTCTTTCAACTTTCCCCAAATGTGCTTTGGTTTCGAGATGCATATTCTAGTTTAAGATTCTAGGGCATGCCTGTTGCCAGTGCAGCCCAGTTATATGCCATTATGATATTGTAGGACGTTTTTTTTTTTTTGCAGGTAGTTTGACAAGATTAAGTTCTCTCACATTTTTTACTCCCATGTTTGCTGCACTATTTGGGTAAGATCTGTTCCTTAATGAATGTATATTTATATTTTGATGACACACAATTCTTCTCTCCATATCTTGACAATGTTGAGAAGAAGTGTTTATCAGGTCTTGGATTGGCAAAGATATCAGAACTTGCCCTTTTCTTTTATTAACATTCTCTGTTTTCATTAGGTACCTGTTTCTGGAGGAAACTTTCACTCCCTTGCAATTGTTCGGTGCAATTACAACATTAGGTTCCATTTTCCTGATTAATGCCAAGGGTTTGCCTATCAGGGGAAAAGATGAAGGCGGCGTGAATGAATAGGAGTCTTACTTTTTAATGTATTGTACAATCGATTATATAAGTAATACAATAGCATTTCAGTTAAACAGACTTCTTCTCTTCCACTCCAAAGGAAGGAGCACTTGAATAACAAAGGAGAGAGAGATGGTATTTTTACGTCATATAACAAATATAACAATTTTTACGTGGTAAGGGGGATTTCCCATGGAACCTCAGACCTGAATGCTCAGGTGGAGCAAGGTTTCTTGAGTTCCCATGATCAGCAAGACTTGAAGAAAACCTTGCTCAAATCTGAGCCGATTAATACAGGGAGCACAAACTTGAACCGATTGATCAAATCAGGTCCAAGACCTGAACGGAAAGTCCCCTAACCTGAACGGAAAGTAATGGGGGACGATTACTATTTGTTCAGGTTTCAAACCTGAATCCGTCTGAATGTAAACCTGAATCCATGGAGAAAACTTGCAGATTTCATGTCCATTGGGAAACCCCCCTAAGTGTAGATGACGTGGGGGAGATTTTGACACATAAGAATCATAAGATGCACTGGCCACTAGTCGGAGAATGAGGACTACTGACGATGGCGGCGAATACACAAAACCAGGGAGGATGGCGGCAAATACACAAAACCAGGGAGGAGAAGCAGCCAGGGATCTTGCGGTTGAAAATTTTGGTTCTGTGGTGCGGGAATTGGTGGTGGACGACTCTATGCTGCAACGGGGTGGCCCAAGCGTGATGCAGATGGACGAGGTGGAAGGTGTGAGGCCTGCAGACGTGCCGTCAAAAGCCCGTGGCTTGCTGGCAGACGCTGCTGCCATGAACTCTTGTTTCAGGAAGCAAAATCCAGCGGCACATGTACCTGGGAATTGCAGTATTAAGGGAATTGACAGCGGGAAGAAGATTGAAGAAACATCTCGGATTGTATTGGAAGGCGAAAAGGTTGTGACAGAGAAAACATTGATGGTAGATGGAACCGGTTTCAGCGGTTCGGGATGATGTCACGCTTGCACGAAACTCTTCTGCATCCTGGCACTCAGTTCTAGAGGAGAAGTATGCACTCAGTTCTAGAGGAGAAGTGTGTGGTTTCTGCAGGTGTTATGAGCACTGCTTCTCACGCATTGGCTCAACAGATGGAGGCAGATATTCAGGAGGCTGAGACTCTGTTCGAGGCCATTTCTGCAGAGGTGCGTGGGTCGCTAGTTCCTGATAAAAGAAAAAGGGTTGGGGATGCCCTACTCTCTCGCTCGGGTACGGATCTGCCAAGGAGGACAGAAAATCATGTTGGTTCCTTTGCTGAGCCTCGTTCTGCTTGGAGAACCAATGACTCAGTGCAACGTGTGACTCATACCAGTTTAAAGTGACTGGCTTAAGAAGGACTTGCCTCTTCATCGGAGCGATAGAGCCTTTGAAGCCATTTCCTTTGCGACGATGGTAGTGTCATATATGTTCCGGAGTGGGTTAAGCAGTTCCTCTCAACACACTTCAGCTTTTTCTTTGCGAGAAAAAATCTTCCTTTTGACGATGATGCACAGGACATAGTGTTGTCGAAAGTTTCTCCCATTATTTCTTCGCTTCAGAAGCCGCACCTTGAAGCTACTCTCACGATTCAGGATCTTGAAACAGTTGTCTCCCTCATGGCATCTGATAAATGTCCGGGTTTGGATGGTATTCCAGTGGAGTTTTTCAAGGCCTCCTGGGATTGGTCTTCTCTGTTGCTCTGGCAGGCATATCAGGATTTGCTACAGTCGCAGCAGTTGGATAAGATTTTGAATGCCGGCCTTATTGCTTTGATCCCGAAAGTCAAGGAGCCCAGGTCGATCTCAGACTGGCGGCCTATCACTCTGCTCTCAGTGGTCTACAAGATTATAGCAAAGGCATATGCAAAAAGACTGAAGTTGATTTTGGGGGAAACTATCAGCCAGGAGCAGTCTGGTTTTTTGCCTAGGAGACACATTCTTGACAATGTTGCGACAGCATATGAGGGCATGTATTGGGCTAGGCGCACAGGACAACAGGTGGTGTATTTGAAGCTTGAATTTGCTAAAGCATATGACAGTGTCTCCTGGAGCTTCCTCTTGCGTATCATGCGCAAACATGGTTTTGGCCCCTTGTTTTGTGAAACGGTGTGGAAGCTTCTGAGGTCAGCTAAGGCGGCAGTACTGCACTAGGGGGAACCTTCTGACATTTTCCCTATCGGGAGGGGCATTAGGCAAGGGTGCCCTCTAGCGGCGTTCCTGTTCACTGTTGTGGCAGAGGGTCTGTCGCAGCTTCTCCGTTGTGCTCTAGATGACGCTGTTGTGCAGGGGTTGTGTATGACTAATGGTTCACAGATTGTGTGTAATCAGTTTGCAGATGACACCTTCTTGCTTTTGGAGGCGTCTGAGGCCAATCTTGATAGGAGCAAGCAACTCCTAGATATTTTTTCGTTGGCTTCGGGTTGTTTGCTGAACTGGCGGAAGTGCAGTGCCATGTGGGCCTTGGACACTCCTCCCCCAGCATGTGTTCAGGCCTACTCTTGGACACTTGTTCCACCTCATACAGTCACTAAACTTTTGGGTGTGCCATTTGGTATAGAGGTTGATAATGCACAGGCTTGGGACCAGACCATTCTAGGCCTTCAAAGGCACCTGCTCTGGTGGAGAGATGCTTCACTTTTGATGGCTGGGCATATACAGATGGCTAAGTTTGTCCTCAATAACACTCATGTTTACGTCGCCTCTCCATTGCTAGCCCCAGTTTCGAAGTTCAAGGAGATAGTGGCCACGATACGTAATTTTGTTTGGGGTGGCAATGAGGCTGAAGCAGTGGTCAAAGTGGCTTGGAGTAAGTGCATACGTCCTAAGAAAGACGGTGGTCTGGGCATGAGGGACTTATCGTTTCATAGTAAGGTCCTAATCTCAAAGTTCATGTGGAGAATTCTTTTGGGGCATACACAGTCTGCTGGGATGCACTTGATAGTCCAGGATCTTGAGCATTCACTGCCCTTTGGCAAGCCCTCCCGCCCCCTGCTCTGCCTTGGGTTTTGTTTTATCCTTTGGAGTCCTTTCCTCGTGCTTCCCCCTTCCTCCACGGACTTCTCAAAGCCTGGGGAGCTGTTAAGTCATTGGTCATTCTGCATCCTTCAAACACCTCGCATCCCTCCTCTCCCTTCCTTTGGCTGCCCTTGCCGGACGTGCCTCCACTAGTTTCTACCATGCATCCTAAGACTCAGCGTAGATGGCAGTGTGCGGGTGTCTCTTTGGTGCAGGAGTGGTATTCTAATGGACGCCTTCGTTCTTGGCAAGAGTTCAAGGACACTTTCGGATTGTGTGAGCGAGACTATGGCATATGGAAAGCTATGGCAGATAACATCCCTTTGCGGCCCAACCTCGAAAATGAACGTGCCTGGGGTTTTATAGCGGAAATTTCTTGGGGGAAGAATTTTGTTCAGACATGCTACAGACTTCTCACCGCGCAGCCCCCTTTGCTTCCCTCAGTGCATTGGCAATTAAGAGTTCCGAAAGCCCAACATGCAGCGGCATGGTCTAGGGTCTGGGATAAGAACATTATTCCAAAATATTCAGTTCTTCTTTGGCAAATTGTGCATAGGGCAGTGAGGACTAATGTCCGAGTTCATTCATTCAGATCATCTGTTAGTCCTCTTTGTCCAGTGTGTAAACTTGCTCCCGAAACAATAGAGCATAGTTTTGTGTTCTGTGGCGATCTCAACCACATTTGGTCCACTATATAGGCCTCTTTTCGGATCCACCACACAAGTCAGCAACCTCTTCTGGGCATTCTCCCTGCTAGATGGCCCCGATTCAAGAAGTGGGCGTTCAACATTTGCAGGGCCCTGGTCTGTTGGGCGGTTTGGAAGCGCAGGTGTCATGTCGTCTTCAGAGGTTTGAATACTCTTGTTGCTAGCCTCTACCAAGAGATTAAATCTCGCCTTCATCACCAGTTTCTGGTTTCGAAGTTGCATCCGGATGTCAGGAATGAGGTTTGGGGCTACCTCCACCTACCTTGATGTCCCATTGTACTAGTTTTCCAGTTAATATATATTGTCGTTCTTCAAAAAAAAAAAAAAAAAAAAAAGGGAGCCATGAGAAAAAAGGTAGATTGTGGGAATTAGCATGTTATATCATTGGAGCTCCACCTATTAAAGTCGTGTGGTTTAGAAGCCTTTGGGATCAAGGGCATAAAAGTGGTTAAAATGCCTTTGGGATTAAGGGTATATACAAAATTAAGTGTAGCATACGAGAGACCCTTAACCGGCAGGCTTTCTAATCCAGAAAATTCCCACCCTTGATCAGAGCCCTGTGATAGGGCATAACAGGCTGCAAACTTCGGAACAGGGCACTGGTGTGCACCTTGGAGCCCCAGATTCAGCCTCGGATGCATCTTGGAGCCCCGGATTTAGCTTTGGGTGCTGATAAACCAGGTTGGGAGCTTGATAATCGAGCTGTGGAAGCTGATAATCGAGCTATGGATCTCGATAATTCAACTGTGGGTGCAGCTTCGAGTGAGGAACCGGGCTCGCCCCCTTTATTTGCAGTAACATCCTTGCAAGGGGAGTTAACCTCCTCATAACCTTTAATACAGTAATAAACCTAAGCTTTTAGGAAAACACTCGGGAGGAAATGCATTAGAATCGATGCTGAGGGCATAATGTCTTAAAGATACCTTCCTTCAACCACCAACAACAAATTAGAGCTATCCATAGGTCGACTGATAGTATTTATGGCTATTAGAGCAACATATTAGTTTAGGTCTTGAGTTCGAGCCTATTTATAATGTATTCAATGTAAAGGACTTGCTTGTGTGTTCTCATAGCCTAGTTAGTATTAGCTGGATGTTAAAAATGCCCTTCTTCTACTGTCTTATAAATTTCAATCATTGCATACGTTTTTCATAGCTGCATTAGCATCTTCTCTTAGAACTCTTCTACTATATCAAATCATCCATGCGTACTCTTTTAAATATCTGAAGCGACCACATTACCCTGAGATCCTATGTAGCGGACCCATGGGAGACTGCTCGAGTAGATCTTGGTGTGGCGTTTCCTGATACCACCATAAACATCTGGATGTTTTGGCCAGTTGGTTAAGCCGAGGTGGTTAAGGAACATCACAGTTGGTATCAGAGCCAATCTCGAGTTCAAGTCTCCATGGGTGCCTTGGTAACCTTGGTAACCACCTAGTCAGTGATATACTGGTTAAATCATTAGCCTTGGATGCTCGAGGACGAGCATATCTAGTGGGACAGATTGTAACGGGCCCATGGTAGACCGCTCGAGTATTCGATCCTTGAATGTGCCTGTGGGGCATTCCCGAGACACGAGCATAAATGGGTAGAAGCGACTACGCATAAACGTCTAAATAGTTTTGTTGCGAGACACGAGCATAAATGGGTAGAAGCGACTACGCATAAACGTCTAAACAGTTTTGCTCAGTTGGTTAAGGACATGTCGGTTAAGAACGTTACATCGTAGAGCAATGTCCAAAGAAATTTCAATATTTGCATTTGTTTTTCAAGTACCACTATACATGAATAGAGAGAGAGAGAGAGAGACAGAGAGAGAGAGAGAGAGAGAGAGAGAGAGAGAGAGAGAGAGAGAGAGAGAGAGAGAGAGAGAGAGAGAGAGAGAGAGCATTTTTTTACGTCATACCATTTTTTTTGGCAACATCCCTCTTGGGACATATGACGGCCCTTCTCAAGGCACAGCCCCTTACTAGAAAGAATAGGAGCAGGAGGGTGGTAGTTGGTGGTCTAAGCTACCTCACATGAATGAAGATTTTATCCTTGTCGTAAGAAAGCTCTAGTGGAAGATGAAACCATGCTCACCTGGAGTGCTCAGCTTTCGAACAATTGCGAGAACAGTATGACATTAAGGCCACGTCATTATATGAGTTGCTTCAGATGCCTCATCATATACTTGGGACCTACCTTCTAGACTAAGTTTTAGAAAGGAAAATATTGGAATCTACTGATTGCATGCAGCATGGAAATTCTTGAATATCGTTGCTTAGAGGCCTTATGTTGATAATTCTCCAAGCTTGCTAAACGAGATGAAGGTAGCTTATGAAACATTTGTTGGATCCTGTCCTATTTCGAATTTCTTAGTTTGAAAGACCCCTGGTTATCGTTGTATTATGTTGGAAGCCCTTTTTCTTGAGTCTGGACCGTCAGATTAACAATTACACCGTTCAATAAGACGAGGCCATTAGATCCTGGCTGCAGATGCAATCGGTTGACCCGATCAACCAAATAACTTCCATATTTTTCTAAGCTCCATGGTGCCCCTCAAGAACACAACAATACAAAAATATGTTGTTTTCTATTTACAAGCATTCCTCCTAACTTCTTTACTGCAAAAACACTCAAACTCTTTATGGGTTTTCATTATATGGTTTTACCTCACAACAAAAGCAAAAAAGCATCCATCCCCTTCTCCTCCTCCTCTCGAAGAGAAAGCCCTACAAGCCACCATAAACACAAGGCAAAAGAAAATAAAGAACATGCCAACACCAAGCAAATTCCCTCCATTATTATTCACGTACCTTCGTGCCAATGCATCAATTGTGCGAAGTTCCCTCAAAAGCAACCGCTAGCCAGTTTCATAAACCCTAGCCAGATTCATATGCGCCCTCAGATGGGCCCTCTTTTGGGTAGTCACCTCTACCTATTCCCATTCCATTTGATGTACAGTCTCCTCAATAATAGCAAAAAGCCTTCCAAGCTACATTCAAAAGAGACGGACAGCACAACAATAGATTCAGCAAGTGTATTGATATTCACAATTTCAGACAAAACCTACAATGCCACCTAAACCCGCTATCCAGAGGCAGAGAAAGCCACGGAAGACGTCATAGCTCTGGAGAGAAGAGTGTCAACACTAGGTCCAGAAGCTGCTGGCCTGTCCTGAGGAGATATAGGAAAACTCTCATCGATGTCAACATGCACCATACCTTTTGCCAAGGCAGCCATGGCAAGCCTGCAAGCACAACCACAAAGATGAGCAGCCCTGCTTGAAGCCGCCATGATGCCCTGCAAAGCTCAACTCGGTCTTCCACAGCAAAACCGCAGGCTCCCTACATCAACAAACAAAAGCACAAAATACCATGGCTTACCTAAAGACAACAAGAAGGGGATCCATCCCAGCAGCCCCCCGCTACGTGCTATGTTTCTAAATCCATTGATGGCAAAACCATCGCCCATCACCCACAAGAAAACCAAATTAACCCTAAAAAATAGGGAGCCCTCCTTAAAAAATAGGAAGCCCTGAAGCATCTTATTCCTACACATTTTTATACGGATATATCCTATACACCCCCTCCAACATTAACAATCATATTCTACTCCAACCTCGATTAGCAAACATTATTCTATTCTAGTTGGTTCGATATTTTTGTTGGTCCAAAATTCTACTTAGATTTTAGCTTATTCTGTTGGGTTTAGATTGACGAAGACAATTCATAGAAGGAGCTCAAGTCTATAATTCCTTCTGAATCCAGGAACTCACTAATAAAGAGCTGACCAATGAGCACCTTGAAAGCCTGGTCTGATATTGAATGTAACATCTATAGCAGTGTCCAGCATCTATAACAGTAGTGTAAACTCAAATATATTAAAAAGTTCTAAATTTAATATCACACAATGGGCGATGTAAAAATATCCTTGGTAGAGAATGGCTTGGTGATGGAGATGGTGGTGGGCATTTTCATCCTTATATATATACAACAAAAATTTCCTAGTATACAATTCCCCCATTGAAGATACAAAAATAGCCTTCATCTTCATACAGTCACATTCGAGGATGCATTCGATCTCCTCAAGAACAGCGAAAAGCCTTCCAAGCTACATTCAAAAGAGATGGACAGACGCAACAACAGATTCAACAAGTGTATTGATATTCACAATTCTAAGCGCCAATGCCACCTAAACCTGCTATCCAGAGGTAGAGAAAGCCACGGAAGACGGCATAGCTCTGGAGAGAAGAGTGTCAACAACACTAGGTCCGGAAGCTGTTGGCTTGTCCGGAGGACATACAGGAAAACTCTCATCGATGTCAACATGCACCACACCTTTTGCTAGGGCAGCCATGACAAGCCTGCACAACCACAAAGATGAGCAGCCCTGCTTGAAGCCGCCATGATGCCTTGCAAAGCTCAACTCGGTCTTCCACAGCAAAACTGCAAGCTCCCTACATCAACAAACAAAAGCACCAAATACCATGGCTTACCTGGATGAGAGATTTGCAACACAATAGCAGATAGATCCTAAAATTCGCCTCCCCAAGATTGCTATGCAACATAAGCACTGGTCTCACAGTCAACCGACTGAACCAAGCTTATCCGGCTTATCCAACATCGCAACAAGGCAACTGCCTCGTCCCAACACCCCCCCGCTACATGCCATGTTTCTAAATTCGTTGATGGCAAAACCATCGCCCATCACCCACGCGGAAACCAAATTAACCCTAAAAAATAGGGAGCCCTCCTTAAAAAATAGGAAGCCATGAAGCATCTTATTTCTACACATTTTTATACGGATACAAGAATTTAGCACCGGCTATGCAGCCGTGCGAATTTGCAAAAATTATATTTTGCTAAGTAATTGGCTTTGGGTATTGGATAATGTATTGGTGGGTATCTTTGGGCTAAATTAGATGCATGCAAATGTGCCTAAGCATAAAATAATGATATGACACAGTTCATTGGGGTGATTATGGTTTCAACATTGCAGTTCCGACGAAGGGACATTTGGGCAATGTCATGCTCTCCATTTGTATGTACTTGAAGTGAGAATTACAGTGGAGCTTATCAAACTAATCAACAGAATTGTCATGCACGTATGGTGGGGATATCTTATTTCCTTGTTGAAGTATTCTACTTATACTTGAACCTTAGACGGGTCTGTGTAGCACGGAAAACTTATATAGCACGGAAATTTAATGCTAAAGAAAGAAAAGTTATATAGCTTGGAGTAATTGGCATCCTAAGACCATTTCAGAGTGTAATTTCTCCAGGACCATTACATTTGGGGCATCAAAGTTGGGCAACGTTAATTGGACACTTTTGGAGTGTAATTTCCTCCCAAGGATTACTAAATTCAAAGAGTCGCAATTTCCTCCCAAGACCACTGCATTCGGCCCCTTCAAAGCGTTAAAGTAAGGTAAAGCTATGGCTATGGAGGAGGTTGGAGTTATAAAAGTAAGAAGAAGTGTTAAGGATTTGCTTGGATTACATTACTGGTAAATCCTTCCACTACAGCATAGCCCTTTTCTTTCTTTCTGTACTGCTCTGTTTTATCATTGTTGCTTAACGGATTAAGTAATGCGGATCAAAATTGTGGGTTCAAGTTTAATCTCAGGTTTAATTTCGGCCAAAAGGGCTTATGGATTGAGCATGAGCAAAACAGGCTCTAATTGTTCTATGTAATGGATTCAGACTAAAATTTTTGGCTCATACGAAAGTGGAATAACCCACAAAACTAAAACCTCTGCCTATATTTGGTAGCCCAACTTCTGCTTGCCTGTTATAGAGCTCTGATCAGGCATGAACAGAAACAGAGTATTGGGTACTCCTAGCAGAGCCCGAAATCGTTGTCTGAAGAGTGTCCTGCATTATTTGTTATGGTACAGACTAAAAGACGCTTTATATTGTGTTTTTCTTGAACATCATGTTACTCCGCTGCGTTCCTGCCTCAATTGGAAAGCTAACCCCGCTAATTTTAAGGTATTGCACGATCCAGTGAGAAAAACTGGTACTCTGGTGCCGGAGTTTGAAGTGCGTGCTGTTGGAAGAGTTGCCCCTGTTGATTCAGGATTTTGGTGGATAATTCTGCTGTGCGGCAGAAGGGAAAGTATTATTCTATTAACCCTGTAGATTTTTTTTACAGGGAATTTTGGGCTACCCCATAAAATTCAATCCCTGTTTTACATGTCTCTACATCCGCAAAGCGCATGCTTAAGCCAGACGCAACAGAAAAAGCATTCATGGAAATTTTTGATAAACAACTCCCTGCTTTGAGCTACCATATCCGAACTTATTACTGGTTAGATCTTCAGCAGCCCAACGAGATTCATCAATACAAAACGGAAGAGTATTCCCAGACAGCAGTGTAACACATCCAACAATTCTAGGCCTAAGCGGGAAGAAGAAGACAGGGAAAATTCCAGAATTGATTTCTCTGTTGAAGCTAAGCAAATCCGACAACATTCGCCCTTTTTTTCGCCCTGTTTTCTTTCTTCCGCATAGATCAATCCCACGTCATGCTAGGGGAGGAGCGCCATATTTAGTGCATTTAACCTTAATCTATTATAAAAACATGGATATGCATTTTAATTATAGACGTATTATATATCATTAAAAACCTTAGATTCTAAGCTTTCTAACCATGTCCTCTCCTAGCCTATCTGATGTGCCTAGCTCTAGCACTTCCTTTCTGAATGAAGGGGAGTCTTTGCACTCAATGGTTGACATAATGTTCCATTGTTGGTGCACTTTTGTACCTCGAATGGAGGCTATAAGAACCGGTTGTTGGCCCCATGTTCTATTAATGCCGCACTAGCTTACCATTGATGGTGCCCCATATTTCTATTAGGGACTCCATGTTTGCCACATTATCCATGCTTAGTTCAAACCATGAGAATGCCAAAACTTATCAATTTGTGCACAATGATAAAAATTATTGAGTCGTGGAAGGATATGCCATTTCTAGGATTTTAAGAGAAGGTGGTCTTGTACACTATTGTACCATATCAAATGCTCTATATTACGAAGTCTCACACAATCAATTTAACATGAAAAATGACATTGTTTTGAAGGGCAAATATAAACCACATTGCACCCCTTGCATCCTCTTCTTTTGCAATACCTTTTGCGAACATATGCTTGCTTGTTAATATAGCAATTCCTTATTCTTACGTAAGATCAACATCACAAAATCAAATTAAACACTATTGTTTTGAAGGGCAAATCTAAGTCCTGTAATAGTAAAAGATTTATTGTCATGCGTATTTCACCATTTTACACCTTTGACCAAAGTAAAGGCGAAGGCAAGCGTGTTTACATCGGGTGCTTTTGCAACCTCTTCTTTTCCTACTTTGCCAACACATGTTTCCTTTTCATTAATCATTTAACATTGTATCATTTTTATTTCGCTTTGTTTCTATTATCAAGTTCATTTTTCAAACTTTACTGTAGCAAGGAACCGTAACACTGTAGCGATGGGAAAAGCATGCAGAAACTCCAACTTCGAATCGAAAGAC
>JAANSK020171664.1:0-14927 GCA_011763485.2 Isoetes engelmannii
ACACCAGATAAGAGAGATATCATCTGTCAAAGTTTTGCCGTCAAAACCCTAGCTCCTGGCGCCATCACCAGCGCCCCTCTTCGGAGTTCATATATGGCCCACGGCAATTAGCGGAGGTGGTAAAACCATACAAATATCTTGGTATGGAGTGCACGATTAAGTTGCATTGGATACTTGTACTAAAAAAGGATTAATCACAGCTCTGTATGCCATGCAAATAATTGCCTCAAGATAAGATAAGGTGAGAAAGTTTTACGTCTACAGAGCATAGTTACCGAGAACCAAGTCTGGACTTGGTTCCCATTCTGAAACTGGTTCCGTGCCGGAACCAGTTCCGGGGTGTCAAACATTTCGGGAACTCCTATTGAAGTTCCCATATGACCTGTAACCGGGAACTAAGTTCGATCCTAGTTCCCATTGATTGGGAACCTTGTTCCGCGTAAAAAAAATGATTAGATCCTAAGAAATTCCAATTGTTTAACACAATTCTGTGCCAAAAGATTACTACGTCCAACAAAAATCCTTCTTCATTCGTGTTTCTTTCGACCGCAATCGTGGTTGTGTATGACTCATGAGCCCCTGGAAGGTAAACAATGCAGCCTGCAAGTCCTCGCCTTGATCTTCGGCATCACCAGTACCTAATAAGCTCGAGGAAACTGCTGCTTGTCCCTTCATTACTCATCTTTTTCTTTTTTGATGCTTGCTTCTATTGCTCTTATAAACATACAAACAATTATCAAGTTTTATTTTGCTGCTTGCTTCTCCATTGCCCTTGTATTTCTTTTTTATTTTTTCTTTCTTTTCTTTTCATCCGACGGTTGAGGGTATGGCCATACCCACCACCCATAGCAGACCCCTACACTCCTTTCATATACTTGCTACTACAGGGGGAGGCCACGAATAGGCCTTTAAACCCACTTCTTCTCAGGCACTACTCCAGGGCCAGGACCCACAAAAATCCCCCCACGTATGACATCCCCTGCAACACGTGCGAGTACTAGAAGCGACACCCGGGGGATGTCAGCAGTCTTCCACAGCGGGAAGGCAGCATACTACCTCCATGACGACTCCGAACTCACTGCTTCAATAGGCCTCACAGCCCCTGGGATACGCCCAGTCGCAAATTCGGTCCTACTCCTGCAGGATCCACATTCAAACGGCCTTGCGGCCTCTTGGATATGCCCAGATGCAAACTTGGGGTACACCCAATAATTTCAAACGGCCCTTATAAGAGCCTCACACTTATATAAACGAAACCCCTCAAAAAGGGGAGGCCACCCAACAAGGTCGGCATTGCCTTTCTAGAGGAATCCACAAAGTGAATATTTTGAAGAACCTAACATTTCTCCTCCCTAGAGGAATCTACAAAATGAATATTTTGAAGAACCTAACATTTATGATCCACTATCATTTTTAAGAACGACACCTAAATATTAAACTAGACCAATATAACCTATGAGGAAAACAATGCTACGAGTAAAAAAGTTAAAAGTTTATTACTTAAAAGAGAAGTTTGTGCAACAACATTAAAGGATGCCACACACGTAAAGGATGATGACACATGGGACCATGACCCTATTTTACACTAGAGACCCTTGAGAACTAATAGAATTCTAAATGTTAAGTACACAGTAGATTGCTATTGTATTTCTATTTCCATTTTGTTGCTTGCTTCTATTTTCTTCTGAGCAGGCAACAATATCAAGTTATGTATTAGAACTTAAGAAATATATTTCAAATGGAAAAATATTGTTTGAAGTTCTATACTATTGTTTCAGAGTAGCTATATATGTATTTGCTTGCAACTCAACACCCTTGAAACATTTTTTATTCTGAGTGTTCCTGTTAGTCCTGTGAACCCAGACACAGGACTATTTCTAAGATACAAACGGGACAGAAGGGACAAGAATGCAAAAGGCACGTCAGCCACGCCCAAGTCGGGTGGTACGCCGGGTGGCATGCCCAAGTCAGGAGGCACGTCTAAAGCCGTGAAAAACGCCACGCTACTGTGGTTCGCGGCCTTTATGGCTCTGTCCCAGAAGTCATGGAGATTATTCTGTTTGTCAGCAGAGATCATGTAGATGTTAACCGACTCTAATTACGGGCCCAAGGCCAGTGTACTATAGTTGTACTATATGTAGCAGATGTTTTAGGCTAGAAGGTTAAACAATATAGATGAGATTTTGCTGCCTTCTTGTTTCTGGTCTCAGCCTTTTCCCATAGGCAAATTGGTTTCCATGGACGATAAAAAAATCTTCTCCTTCTTCTTTCAAGGAATAAGCCTTGCCCCTCTTGCCCTAGACCTTTTATTCTGGACCACCCCCTCGAGCTCGTGCCATGACAATCCTTCCCTTCTCACGATCAATTGTTCTCGGTCATCATTAACTTTCTCAAGTTTGATCATCCCATCTCTCCCTTGAGAAGTTCTGACTTCAAGTGAGTTTCCCTTACTTGAACAAGAAAGTCCCCATTTCTGATCCTTTAAATAGATTATCCAACTTCAATAAGAAAGGTTCCCCGCTCTCTTGATCCACGTGTTTTCCCTTATAGTCAATTTCATTAGACATGTAAGCCAACCCAAATGTAGTTATTGCATTTCACGCACAATAACTTCTTTGTACTTCAAAATTGAGCATTCATTGAAATAGAATAAACTTTTCCAAAAAGAAATTCTCTATGCTAAGTGAGGAACTTGTTGCATTTGTGTGATTTCATCATCATTCTTTGGTGTCGTATCTTTGGTTAACTTCATACTAGTTTCCATTGGAGTGCATACTGAATTACAGTCCAGCACATTAAATTGTGAGAGTACTTCTTCCACATATTTTGATTGATTCATTTTCAGCCAGCCTGCTTCTCTATCACGAAAAATTTGAATGCCCGGACATTAATGTATCTCCCCCATGTTGGACATTTCAAATTTTTTGAAAAGTTGACTTGAAATGAGTGAGCAGCGTCAAATGGTTAAAGAGAAGAATGCAGTCATCAATTTACAGAGCAACTGGGATAAAATGGTCTCCCATGTGATGGTCTCCCATGTGATGGTCTCCCATGTGATGGTCTCCCATGGTCTCCCATCATCATCTTCTAGACTCTCAAAGCCAAGATCTGCAAGGAAATCATTAATTCTTTCATACCAAGCTCTAGGGGACTGTCACAATTCGTATAAGGCCTTGCTCAAGCGACAGACCAAATGCTCTTGTCCTTCTATCTCATAACCTTGCGGCTGGGGAATATAAACTTTCTTCCTCTTCCTCTTCCTCTTCCTCTTCCTCTTCCTCTTCCTCTTCCTCTTCCTCTTCCTCTTCCTCTTCCTTTTCTTCTTCTTCTTCTTCTAATGCCCCATTCAAGAATGCAGTCTTCACATCCATTTGGTGCACCTCCTCCAATTTTTGCTCAGCTGCGGGTATAAGGGGTGGTGAATTGATGGATTATCCCAGCTATGGCACAAAAAGTTTTAAAAGCACGGGATTGGTACTCACCACCGTTATCGCTCCAAAGTATTTGAATGCGATATCCAGTTTGATTTTCAACCATAGCCTTGAATTCTTGAAAACATTCCACGTGAGAGCAACAACACACTTATAAACCTGGAAAAGTCATCAATCAAGGATTGTGTTTGCATTGGTATCCGAATCCATAATCTGCAACAATTTGTCAGCTCGTGCACTCATCCCTATAGGAAATGGGTGCGTTTGATGCTTGCCAAGAACACATGCTTCATAGAATGTAAATTTGTTACCCTCCATAAAATCTACTCTCTGCCATATTGTCTTTCTTCGATTTCAGGAGTACTTGGAGATGAGGATGACCCAACCGAAGATTCTCATAATTGCAAAGGGAAATCCTTTGTAATAGTAATCAGGGCCTTTTAGCGGTACTTTGACGTTTGCATCCAACTTATAGAAGCCATTAAGACGTATACCAGTGGCCACCTGATTACCATCCAAGTTAGTATGAAACACCGATTCAAGTTAAGGGTGATTCTATGACTAGCATCATCTATAACTCCTACTGCTAGTAATGTTTGGCTAGTGCCTGGTACATAATGGAAATTTATAATCTCTTGTATCCCATACTCAACCTGCACCATCAATGTTCCTATGCCACAAATTTGATAGATGAATTGTCTCCAACATAGACTCTTTTTCGTGATGGTAACATCTCTAATGTAAATTAACTCTTTGGCTGGTGTCATATGTATCGATGCTCCTGAATCTAACCATACCGCATGTTGCTCACCATGGAATAATGTGTGATGCACCATGAACATTCTCTTTGGTCTCTTATCTTGTCTAGCTTTAGAGTTTCTGGAATTGTTGCATGCTCGGTTCATGCTGCAATCTCTGACAATATAGCCTCATTTTCCACGTATGAAGCATGTCCTTTGCCTTTCTCCACTAGACCTGGATGCTCTAAAGGTTTTGGGCGATTTTGCTACGGCCAGAGGTCCTCCTTCTTGTTCGTCTTTTTCATCTTCTATTAATGGTGCCACCTTCTGCTCAAAGGTTTTATTTGGCAAATTTTCTAAAGTGGTGGCCATAGATCGATAGCCTGGTGTCAACCATTTAATATAACCGCCTTTGAATCTTTTGCAGTGACATTTGCAATAACTCTGCAGAGCTACAATGTTAAGCACTTCCTTCTGCTCACAAATTCGGCAATGCTTTCTTCCTTCTCCAGAGTGCATCCCAAATGCTTTTGGGTGATTCAACAATTTTTAATAAATGGACATATGGTTCACCTAATGCAAGACCAATAGTGGTTATCACTTTGCGATCTCTGGCTTCCCATTCTGCAACCTTTGCGGCATCAGAGGGTTTTGCATAGTGACATCTATTATTCCTCAAATTTCCTTCTCTCACGAGGAGTAATTGTAATTTGATGGACCAAGTGTGAAAATTCTCACCGTTAAAACTTATCTGAGAATTGTTATATTTCAATATTAACATAACTGGAAAAAACAATGCCATACAACCGATTATCTCCATCAATTGCGCAGCCAATTCGAATCCCCTGGTGGCTGCCAATTCTGAATCACCTGCTGCCTATTCCGACCAGATTCTTAGCCAAATCTCCTGGTGCTAATTCCGATCAAGCTCCTGACTGATTCACGCTTCCACTTCCACCTGCAGATGATCTATACCCCTGCTTCTGTGATCAATCAATTCGGCCCCCTCTCTGTCTGCAACTCCCTTCCACTTCGCTTCAAACGATCTGCCTGTAAACGCCTCCTCCGGGCTCCAAATCCGACTCCCAAAAACCCTCTGGCCCAATCGTCCAGTTCCCTACAATCCACAATCTTTTGTTCGCTCTACAACAGTCCGCTCAATTCTCCTCAATTCTCCTGTCAATCCGATGTCATCCAACTGCAATTGTCCATCCTTTAATTCAGCCATGAACCCAAACGATTTGGCTGCTTCTAGAAATTTCCAGATTGGTGCACACGCTTTTCCTATTTCGCCCTTTGGCTTTCTCTGTTTTTGCTGACATGTCTTGACAGGTCACCGTGTAGTGCATATGATATTCTATTGTGTTGTTGTATAGGCTGCCTAATTCTCCTACAACTCCCCCTCAGCCTGTACAACCAATAATGCCCACTTGCGACTTGGAAAACGCCAATTTTGGTTCGGTCAACACTTTAGTGAGCATGTCTGCTTGTTGCGCCTTCGTCGAAATATACTGAACATCTCTACTTCGTCCCGAATAAAGTGGTGGTGAATCTCTATGTGCCTTGTTCTAGAATGACATGCCGGATTTCTGCTCATTGCTACCCCACTTTTATTGTCGCAATACAAGAGCGTGGCTTTCACACATACATTTCCAAGTTCTGCTAGCATTCGCCGTAACCAAATAATAGTAGATGCTGCTAGAGAAACCGCGACATATTCTACTTCAGCGCTTGATTTGGCTACACACTCTTGCTTTTTGCACCTCCAAGATATAGATATATCGCCGAGCTTGTAAATGTACCCCGATGTCGATTTTCTATCATCCAGGTCATCTCCCCAGTCTACATCAGCATATCCTATCCATTCCAACTTTTTGTCCCGAGTGAAACAAATTCCATGATTTACTGTGCCCTTCAAATATCTCAACACCCTCTTGGCTGCTATCCAATGTTCCTTGCCTGGGTTATTGTTGAATCGACTGAGCAGGTTAACTGCATAGGAGATGTCTGGCCTAGTACCATTTGCAATGTGCAACAGCATTTCTATCAATGCTCTGTACGGTATTTTCTCCATCTCCTTCCGCTCAAAGTCATTCTTGGGACCCATTCTACTGCTGATCCTCAAACCTGGTGCAACTATCCCTTCTGACCTCCATGCCTAGTAATTTTTTTTAGATCACCTAAATCCGTCATTTGAAAGCGTTTCTTGAGTAATGCTTTGCATCTTTCTAGAAAAGCTTTATCAGTACTGGCCATAAGACTATCATCAACATAAAGTGCTATGATCAGGCATTTATCACCTTCTCTCCACATATATAAATTACCCTCTGTTTTTAGTTTCCTGAATCCAATAGAGATCAGAAATTTATTCATGCATACATACCATTGTCTGGATGCTTGCCGTAAACCATAAGCTGCCTTCTTTAATTTGCAAACCATATCCTCACCCTGCACATATCCTTCGGGCTGCTCCATACAAATTTCTTCTTCTAAATCTCCATTCAGAAACGCCGTTTTTACATCCATATGATATATCTCCATATCATTCTGCACTGCCAATGCTATCAAAGCCCTCAAGCTAGTTATCTTGACTATAGGTGAAAAACTATCCTTATAGTCCACTCCTCCTTCCTGTGTATAGTCTTTTGCTACCAATCTAGCTTTATATCTTTCTATTGATCCATCTGCATTTATTTTTATTTTATAAAGCCATTTGCTACCTACAACATTTTTACCTCTTGCTCTAGGCACTAGCTCGTGCGTATTCATTTCTTCAAATGATCTCAACTCGTTTTGCATGGCTTCCCTCCATTTGCACGCATCAAGTCCTGCCAAGGCTTGATCCACTGTTTTGGGCTCCACCACGCATGAGATTACTTTGGGCTTTGGAACTCTCTTTGTTCTGCCATATTGATCTACATCAAACGGAAGCTCTGACTTAAGACGTTCTACCTCATTGCGGCGAGTGTATCTCCCCCTCGCTCTTAATTCCTCGTGAGCTCTAATTTCTCCTTCGTGCTGTATTTCTCTTTCTGCTACTCCTTCATGTGCATCTTCTGGTGCTCTATCGACTTCTACAGCCTCAAGCACCTCCTTATGCTCTCCCACCGGAGTATGAAGTGCACTGTCGGCCTCTACAACCTCATGCACTTCATTCGGATCATCATCATCATCATCATCATCATCGATGATAAGCATCGGTTGTTCTGCTACTACATTTTCTTCTTTCTCCCTTGCGTCCTGTTCTAAATACTCTGTTGGTATCCATTCAGCTTCCTCCCCCTTTGTTAATATCTTTCTGTCTTTGTACAACACATTTTCAACAAACTCAACATCCCTGCTAATGTGTACCTTGCGTCTAATGGGGTCATATAATCTGTAGCCATTCGTTTCTTCGGCATACCCTACTAGAAAAGTGGGGATACTTCGATCATCCAGCTTCCTCCGCAGCTCTTCCGGCACTAGCATATAGGCCAAGCATCCATAGACTTTCAAACGACGCACAGACTGTTCTTCTCCAGACCATATTTCTTCAGGCACAGCTCCCTCTAGCGCAGTTGTCGGCGACCTGTTCTGCACATAACAAGCAGTGGCTACTACTTCTCCCCACAAGAAATTTGGCAATCCAGCATGCTTCAGCATGCATTTAGCCGCATCCATAATGGTGTGATTCTTACGCTCCGCGACCCCATTCTGTTGAGGCGTACATCTGCATGTGTATTGCCTTAATTCCATGCATCTGGCAAAATCTGGTGAATTCTCCTGACCTGTACTCTCCTGCAAGATCTGTCCTTAAGGATTTTACCCGCAAAGCAGTCTCGCGTTCCACCTCCTCAACATAAAGTTGAAAAGCATCCAATACCTGGTCCTTGGATTTGAGACAATAACACTTTGTTCGTCTACTGTGATCGTCAATGAACGTGGCAAAGTAGTACTTTGCACCCAAACTCTGTACTTGCATTGCCCCGCACACATCTGAATGTACCAAGCCAAGCAGTTCATCTGCACGTTTGCCTTTATTCTTAAAAGGCAGCCTACTCTACTTCCCCAACATACAAGCTTCATAAACCCCATGGTTTTCATCCTCAAAATCCAATCCATCTAGCAATCTATGTTTTCTGGCTGACTTAATGCTATTATAGTTCACATGCGCTAATCGCAGATGCCAACTATATATGTCATCCATAACTGACACTTTATTGATCACATCTAAATTCAACTCAAACAAATTCCCATTCCTTTAAGCATCAAAGATCTTAACACCATCTATAATAAATTGGCAACCAGTTCTATGGAAAAATAAATCATACCCAGCATCCACTAAGTTGGCAACTGAAATTAAATTGAAAAGCATACCCAGTGCGCACAGAGTATCCAGCACATCAAGAATGCTCTTGCCTTGCCTTGTCAATTCCAGTTTTCCCCGACCACAGATCTCCTGGATTGCTCCATTTCCCATCTGTACTACGCTCTTGCCGTTTTGAACCTCCTTCAATAATTTATGTGTGCAAACTACAAAGTCTTCTGCTCCAGAGTTTATGGTTAATACATTTTCTCTATTCGCCTTGCAAGCTCCTACAACAGGAAGGATGTCAATGGAGTTCTTCCAGCAACTCATCCGATTCACTTCTTCCACCATCCAATTCAGAGTGGCTTCGACACAATGAGAGGTAAAGTGCCCCACTGTGCGAAGTGTAGCTCTGATACCACTATTATATTTTAGTATTAACATAACTGGAAAAAGCAATGCCATACAACCGATTATCTCCATCAGCTGCACAGCCAATTCGAATCCCCTGGTGGCTGCCAATTCCGAATCACATGTTGCCTATTCCGACCAGATTCTTAACCAAATCTCCTGGTGCTAATTTCGATCTATACCCCTGCTTCTGTGATCAACCAATTCAGCCCCCTCTCTTTCTGCAACTACCTTCCACTTCGTTTCAAGCGATCTGCCTGTAAATGCCTCCTCCGGGCTCCAAATTCGACTCCCAAAAACCCTTTGGCTCAATCGTCCAGTCCCCTACAATCCACAATCTTCTGTTCGCTCTATAGCAGTCCGCTCAATTCTCCTGTCAATCCGATGTCATCCAACTGCAATCGTCCATCCTTTAATTCAGCCATGAACCCAAACGATTTGGCTGCTTCCAGAAATTTCCAGATTGGTGCACACGCTTTTCCTGTTTCGCCCTTTGGCTTTCCCTGTTTTTGCTGACATGCCTTGACACGTCACTGTGTACATATCATATTCTATTGTGTTGTTGTATAGGCTGCCTAATTCTCCTACAAGAATCTCTCTGCAAACCTGTCCATGCTAGACTTACTTATGAGATATATATTGAAAACTGGATTGATTGTATGCCCAATCCACAGCTTACATTTATAGGGTACCAACAGGTACATCTCATGGGACTGGACATGACTCTTTACTTAAGGACATGACTCTTCACTTAAGGACATGACTCTTCATAAAGGTATGTCCCTTAGTAGGGATTGCCACCGTATCATAGGCCACATCACCTATCTGGTGACTAGGCTGCTTAGGTGGAGGATTGATTCCTCAACACTCCCCCTCAATCTGCACCTGAGCAGCTATCTATAATCATCATGCACTGGTTCATGTGTGAGCTCTCTTTGGCTCACACAATTTCTTGAAGATCTATTCTTCTTACAGATTCTTCCTTGCTTTAGGTGCTTGTAGCGCCTAAGAATAGATAGATTTCTTTGCTTGCGGAATCTCAGATCTTCTTCTTGATCCAATTGGGCTTGGAATGCTTGAGCTTCATTCCATTCAGAACTTTTTGTATTTGCAGTTCTCTGATTTGGATGATTACTCCCGCATAATGTGGACTATGCTGCCATATCTTCTTGCCATATTTGATAATCATAGCATTCAGGTGTCCATCGGGAGCTTCCTGCTCTGTGTTGGAAATCTTCTCTACTCCCCCTAAATGCAGGCTGAATAGCGCATCCAGTGCACCTTTCGGAATTCGGATCTGCCATAATTTTCACTGTTGAAAGTGAAGGATGTATTGAACAGGTTGGGTCAGTGTGGGAAATTCAAATTATGTAGGGGTTTTCTATTGACACACCTTTTTGAATTGGGTGTGTCAATTGACACACTTCTAAGAAACTTTAATCTCATTTGACACATTTTGAACATCATTGACACACTTTTTTCTAAGCTTTTAAAAAAAGAAATATTACATATTCCAAATAAAAAAGAACTAGCAGAAACGCAGGGTTGGGAAGATGGAAGGTTGGGTTGACAAAGAAGAATTGAGAAGTTTATAGAATATGAGATGTGTTGTTTTTCTATCAATCAAGTTGGTGAAGCTTGTAAAGCAAAGTAGACAGTATTGTGCATCCAAAGTTTAGGAAAGCTTAAGGGGAGTTGAATAAACCATCTAGATCCACTTGGGAACCATGGAATGCGTTATCCAGGTTATTAAGCTTTTGACCATGAGAGAAAATGTGAGTGAAAAGAGTGTTTTGTATTTTAGGAGTATGTTCATTTAATATAAGAGGAGCGGCCAAACAAGACCAAGCAGTGTAAAATGTAAATTTTTCGATTTCACATGATATGTTTCCTAGTAACATGCTGGGCTGATACCATTGTCAACCTTTCCCAATGTTCATTTAATATAAGAGGAGCAGCCAAACAAGACCAAGCAGTGTAAAAGTGTAAATTTTTCGATCTCACATGATATGTTTTCTAGTAACATGCTGGGATGATACCAATGTCAACCTTGGGAAAGGTTCCACAGCCTGCATCAGCCTTCATACCTTCTCTTAAGTTATAAAGGAAATTTGCAATAGGTGCAAAATTAAGAAATGGAAGAAGTGAAGATAGGCTAGTTGCGATATTTGATATATTTGTAGCTGACATATCCACATGGCATAAAAATATAACCTACATTTGACCCATCAGAATGTCATTAAGCAACTTTGTGTAATTTTTTAACAGCAGAAGTAATAAATATGTTCCTGAAATACCTTGTCTGTGCCACCATTGAAGGGCAGAAGCCTTCAAAGATTCTTGTAAAAGCATCATATATGCAGTGTAGGAATTCTGAAAAAGATCCTTGTTGTTGGTAGAGATTCCATTGTCTCCCAAAATGGTATAAAGGCCCATGGAACTCAATAACTTTATACAATAAACAATTCCCCTTATTATTTAGGGTCTATACAAAGTTGAGTGTACATATTTTATGGATTGTGGACAATCGATTATATGAGCCAACATTATTAAGGCCTATGATCCTTTAAATTCCCCTAGATTCTTAATGATTATATTTGAAGATTCTCTTAGATTTCCAAGGAGTATTCCAAGATTCATCTAGATTCTCCAAGATTCTATCAAAATTCCTCTAGATTCCCAAAGATTTTATGAATATTTCCTTAGATTCGGCTAGATTTTCAAAGATTCTCATGGAGTCTCTAAGTTTATACGCAGATTCTCCTAGATTCTCTAAGTTCATATGAAGATTCCCCTAGATTTCATCAGAATCACACAAGATTCTCAAATATTTTATGATGATTCCATTTGACTACCAAGATTATCTTGAGATTTCCGTAGAATTTCTATGATTCTCCTGAGATTCCTCTACAATTCCAAGTTCTTCTAAATTCTCCAACATTCTATGTCAATTCTTCTACATTCCCTTAGATTCTTAAAGAGTTTACGAAGATTTCATTGGATTCAAAAAGATCCTCTCAAGATTTTCTTGGAATTCCCTTGCATTACTAAAGATTAAACCAAAGATTCCTCGAAAATCATAAAATCTTATACATCCCCTTAGATTCTCCATCATTCCATCAAGATTCCCTTAGATTCTCGAAAATTTACGAAGCTTCCCTTAGATTTCCCTAAATTCTCAAAGATTCACTATGTAGATTCTCTTAGATTCCCATAGATCCTGTAAAGATTCCCTAGATTCTCCAAAATTCCATCAAGATTCCCTTAGATTCTCAAAGATATGAATATCCCCTTGTTATAATATCCGTGAGTATAAGATTGACATTAGCATCTACGGGCAAGACATTTTGAACATATTTGTACATGGTTTATGGCTATGCATCCATTCATAAATTCTCTTCAAGCACGTCTAACATTTTTCGTCCAACCTGTATTGCTTTACCTACAAAACATCAGAATTCGCATGATATATACAAAGCATAGATCGTTGAATCGACAACGAAGTCCATTCATTTTTTAAGCAAGCAACATGAATTCTAATACTTTTATGTCATTCGTGACATGATAACAGAGTTTCTTGGTAAACAATTTTTAATTTTGAACCTTCAAAAATTTCAAAAATTGTTGGCTTCTGACATGATGTGGGGGGTCTTGGCACCTGGGACCCCATTCCGGTGTTCCCGGTGGTGCAAATGAAGCAAAGCTCTTCTCAATTGCTAAAGTGAATGTCTTTCTCCTTTCTTTTGGACCATATCTATCATGTTTGTCTCAATTACATTAATTCATGTACGTTCCCTGGGGCATCATCTTATTACATATATCTTTGTGAGCTTTCTAGTTCTTATATTATAATGGGAAATGCAGATGGTAAAAATAGAAGCTTTTAATTTGAGCTAAATGAGGCATTTGCCATGTAAGAGAACTAAAATAATGAAGAGTTTTTTGGCTCACACTCTCCATTTGATCAGTACATTAGCAATTTAACTTCATATTCTTTAATGCGAAGTAACTCTTTTCTCATCTGGGTAACCTATCCTCATCCATTCTCCTTGCTGCGTGGAGAGCAGGTTGGCATTTCTTGTCATTATGATCGATTACCGAACTATCATCACACTGTCTCTCTTTGGCAGTAAACATTTTGTATTGCGTAAGTATAAAAAAGAAAGCGCACACATAAGTCATTAGTTTGACAAATCATGTCATGAACATTTGTACATGCTTCCAGTTATTAATACACAGTCTGGTTGTTTTGAGATCTTGGAAGCTTGGAAATCTTTATATGGTCAATGACATGTTGGTTAAGGTTATTGAACTTGTTTGGTCTTCCTTCGCCCAACACTTATACCTGAAAGCTCTTTCATGTGTGTTAATGCTGAGAGCTCTTTCATGTGTGTTAATGCCTGTTGGGCTGGTTGCTTGGTTTTGGGGCTTCCATGTTTGAATGCTTCAACAAGGGTCTTGACAAATCCCTGATCGACAGAATGACGTTGAGCATATTCTTCAATCCTAAGAATCCTGTCCACCATCTATACGGCCTTCTCTTGTAGATCACATGGCTTTTGTGAAAAGAACCAAGTCAAATATGTGTTGAATGCCCTCATGTCTAACCAGCACTTCAACACCACCTTTGAGGTTCACAGAATCAGAGAGAATAGTAGATAGAGCAGAAACTGCTGCTAGCTGAACATCATAATTTTTATCTTGAAGAACTTCTAGAAGGGGCCCCACCGCTTTTGATGTGATTAAACAGAAGGAATTTGAAGCACAAAATCCCGAATGCACTGGGCAAACTTGAGGAGCTTTAGATGTTGAACATCAAAATATCAATTGATTTGAGCTCTTTGTAGGAATGCCTTGACTATCTCTTGTAAAGTCGTGTGCCTTTTTAGATAAGTATCGAAGCCCCTCAACCGCCTTTTGCTTCACCAATGGTTAATCCTGTAAGGTTAACTGCTCTTCAAAGAGCGACATTAGGTCACACCGCTACATTATTTCCACTATGTTGTTGTTAGAAAAACATGCAAAGTGGAGCAGCACTCCTAGCAATCCCATCAATAATTTTGGACGTGGGGATGACTTGGTAAGTCTTCCAGACTTACTATCTAAAATGGTATCCATAATCCATTTAATGAGTTCAGGTTCTAGAATAGATACTATATCTGCATCAGTTAATGGAAGATTGCTGAATATACAAGCAGCAGCAGTGCGGTCCTCTGTGCTCTTGCCTTTCAGAATGCCTTTGATTTTATGTAGCAGGTTAGCATGTTGCAATTCTTCAGCCATCTCTGACCCAATAAATTCAGAGAGACTGCTGATGATATTAAGTGCACTCAAGCAATGTGCAACTTCTGTCCCTTGCAGGAATGATATTATCGTTGGGATTCCATTTCTTGTCTTCACATGCCCCCATACCAATTCT
Organism: Isoetes engelmannii; assembly: GCA_011763485.2. Classification (NCBI taxonomy): domain Eukaryota; kingdom Viridiplantae; phylum Streptophyta; class Lycopodiopsida; order Isoetales; family Isoetaceae; genus Isoetes; species Isoetes engelmannii. Next base: position 14,290 of record JAANSK020171664.1, read on the forward strand.
GTAAATGCATAGACAGACTTGATTAACTCTAAATTTTATACGTCTTTACTACAAGGTTGCCATAAAAGCCATAACATAGTAAGGGTTGCCTGTACTTTGCCAATTTTGTAAAAGCCTTTTATAGAGTCCCTGGGCCATGCATGCTCAAATAGCTCATCTTGATGGTTCTCACTCATTCAGATTGAATAATCATATCTCTCAGAATGCTATTGGAAAATTTAGAGTCCTCCTAGTCCCATCAACTTGAGACTGCAATGAAATAGATGGTAAAAAAGGATCTCTACAAATTCTGTCAATTGAATACGATGAATCTAAAGAGCATCTGTAGGTTCAGTAGGTCCAATCTCTTTCACAATTAGTTAAGTTAATATGTAGTGCTTTCACCCAACAAAGAACTCAGCATAGGAAAGTTGTGCTCAAAAAACCTGCTGGAACATTTTTCCAGGAGAGTCAAATAGACAGGAACAACAAGCAGAACAATTATCTCATAACTAATGATTCTACCGCAAACTGATGGTCCAAAGCTTGGGATTTGTAACGGGTGCCAGAAATGAAGTATATAATATCACAAAAAATGGTTCGTCGCGTAAAACGTATATTCGTACGCCTTTTGTCCAAGGTTTTTCTATGATTCTTTT
>JAANSK020171775.1:0-14926 GCA_011763485.2 Isoetes engelmannii
AACACCATACATACACTCATGAAACACCATAACTGTTATATGCAATAGTGTTTGTTATATGCAATAATTATTGACGCTTTGAACGGGTTTGATGCTTCTGTAGCAAATCAGTGCAATCTTTCCTTTATATTTGTCACAAGATTTCTTTCAATTGTTCATCTAGGCTCTCTCTGTCAACCTATGCCAGATTTGATTGTTCCTGCACCTGCACCAGATTCATGCACTATCAAGGTTGTCCATTTCTCAGGGTCCACACTTGGGTCCACATAACCCATGTTCCCCTCAGAGAAGGTAGCCAGCTAGACTGATAAAATTATGAACCTTATCAAGTTTGCAGTAAGTAAATTGTTATACTTCGTGGTAAAACAGTTTCTAAGACAGGACACAATGGGCACACGTTGAATACTTAACACAATAACAAACCTTCAATCGGGTGGCCCCCGATCGCCTAATCATTATCTCAGTCAGTAGGGAAACTCTTGGCACTGCAAATCTATGCGCAATATATTTAAACTTCTGAAGAAGCCTCCTCAAAGATGGAACTCTCAAGCACATTTTCTCAGAAGTTCACACAAAATTCAAAAAGAAAACTCAACTGCTTTACATGGTAACAGAACTATAAATAGCTGAGGGGAAGTAAATGTTGTGTCACTATCAAATATGGCATTAAACGTAGACTCCACAAACTCATTTCCAACTTGGATCCCTGTATGCTGTCTGCTAGGCATAGGCTTCCACCGATTTGCCTTAGAAAGTAGCACATAGGTTGCTTTGAATCAACGATCGCATGAAACGATCTGATAGCATGATTGCAAAGTCTTCCACATCCATGCAGGCAAATGTAATGCTACTTCCAGCAAGAAGATGGCAAACCCTTGTCAAGTCTCAAGACAATGTCCAGGCTATAAAGTTTATTCACTTGGCATTCTATTTATTGTTTTCTTCACTTAGCTTCAGTCTTCAAGCACGCTCCACATTTGTGTATGTCATCAATATTTTACTTAACTATTCATTTTCAATTGCATGATTGAACCACATACCTGTTAGGAAACCGTAGAGACATCAGATGTTTTCATCCAGCAAAATATGAACCCCAGTATGGTGAACTGCTGGAAAAGCAACGAACGGTCTGCCTAATAGCTATTTTATTTTCAATTGCATGATTGAATCGTATACAACAAACATGATCTTATAGTGCTCCAGTTGGGTTTGATGCTGCTAGTACTTGTCCTGAAATTTTAGAGGTGCTAAGCAGAGTTATTGGTGATATGCATATTTGAAATAGGTGCACCTAAAGCACAATGGCACGGGGGCTCACCTTGCAATCACAGCTTCATAATATAGCATATTTTTCACAAACAATGGAGCCCGAAGTACTTCAGTTAGATTTGATGTATCAGAAGAATAAGCATCAGAGCACTAAGGATGCCTGACCTAGTGGACTGTTTGATAGATACCTAGCTCTATTGAGTATGTTCCATATTCGAGCACCCGAGTACGAACACAAACACGAGCACTCGAACACAAGCATGAGCACTTGAGCACTTGAGCACTCGAGCACGAGTAAACAAGTACTTGAGCACGAGTAATCAAGCCATGTCCAATTAAACCAGAGTGCTCAACATGCCCAGTTAAACCATGGAACTTGCCCTTGCGTAGTCCAACCACAATATTCAACAAGTCGAGTTAAACCCACCTTGCCCGGTTAAACCACTTTGCCCGGTTAAACCACCTTGTCAAGTACGAAGGTACATGGGGGCAGTTGGCATTAAACATTCGCATGCACAGATACAGATACGTCAAGTAATGATGTGGAATTTGAACCACCGCTTAACATGCCCAGTTAAACCATCTTGCTCGCTTAAACCACCTCTCAAGTCAAACCCATACCTAACGCAAGGTACCTAGGCATTAAACAAGAGTGTGGGAAAGGTACACCTGATAATCATATGTCCTTTGGAAAGAGATATGTAGGATTCTATTTGGGGGATGGGGCATGTGCCATCACCCATAGGTTGAATGTGGCATAACTTATGCCAGAAGATGAATGTGCCACCATTTCCCGGAGTAGATATACGGGTTGTCGGTGCTTCTGGTAGGACCAGAAGTGACATAGGCACCAGTGACATAGGTGTCATTTTTCTCCCGCTCCCCGTCCATATATATTAAAAGTATCATGGTAATGAATAAACAGCTAGGCTAATATAAGTTTGACATCAACAGCAACAGCATAGCAAAACAACGCTCAAATGGCCATTCATCATGAACGCCAGAGCATATTATACTTTCGCATATTTCTGCGGCATCAAGGCCCTTGCTCTGCTAAGAGCGGCCCTTGTAATGATTGTCTGGCTCCAGATGGTCTTCATCCACCATCATCCATGCAAGTCAGCCAAAGGCCGATGCAACAGTTGATGTTGCTCATAATATCAGATAACTGCCCCAGAAACGCAGACAATCTGTCACACAAGCCGTCTACATTCAAGAGCTCTTCAATTTCAAGGATACGAAAATCTGGCCCTGGAGTGATATGAACAAGAAAGGTGGCATTCTAATTAAGAGGGCTACAAGGATCATGGGGATCATGAGAAAGGCACAACAAAAGCAGGGATTATTGTTACAACAATTGGGTTCTCAGACCTAGGAATTTTGACCACATGGGGGAACCACTCACCCTGTTCCTTAGGGAACCCATATGCAAGCAACAGGCACGAAAACAAACATTATAATACAAAACTAATAAAGTTGCAAACAAAAGCACGAGGCTTCCATATCTCCAAGCCAAACTCGATGCATCATCATCTTACCCAAAAGGGGAACCACTATCCTGAACAAAAGAGAACCAGCATCCTGAACAAGGCAACAACAAGCTAACAACAAAGTCCAAAAAGGACAGGTTTGGCCAGACCAGCAAGCGTCCACCAATGAAAATAGCCGAAACTGCAGATTGAAGATAAGAACGTACTAAATAAGAACCTCCATGGAGCCAAGCCTACAAGCCACGATTCCGCTAAACCAAATCCTCACTAGCCAAAAGAATAACCTCCCAAGAATGCCGTTGCACATCAATCTAGTTAACCAATAGTATAAGAAAACCCTAACCCTACCTGAGAAATACGCATAAGTCGACCATCCACAACAACAAAATACGGTTTCCATCCATCGAAAAACCAAATGACTCATCTTTTAAGGACGAGATTACAGAATCGTTAAATGCCCTATAATCCTGAATCAAGATTTATTGTTAAGAATAATCCTTTTTTACATCCAACGGTCTAGATTGATACTCTAATATGGGTCAATCCACTATCGAAGGATTTAATGGCATTTAGCATGATCCACAATTGGACCATGGTCCACAATTAGTGACCCTCCCCTAGTTATGGTTTAAACACTTGTCCTTCATCTTTCTTAGTATCTGATCTGAAAATAGAACTAGTTTGAACATTGATAAAAATGTACAATCTCATGAAAACGTGAGGCATATCATGTATAAAAAATAAAGGGAGGTTGTGCATTGCATTGGATCCTCAAACTTTTATGAAATGCCCAAGAACATCCTTCAGCTTGCATGCTAAACGCTACTGCTGCCCTCCCATGGTTACTTGCTCAATAATCGGTGTATCATACACCCTTTGTGGCTCTTAACTTTACATATGTGCATAAACATTTAAGAAAAAACATGATATACTCAATAATCGGGCACTATGTTTATACAAATCTCAGCCTGACCGAGACAATCAAGTCCACCATTGGTCAAAGGCTGACATCACTTTTTGTCTCCCAGATAATCTTGGGCAGAAAAAATCATTTACATGTATATATGTACAATATGGAATCGTTAACCTTTGCTCTGTACACCACCTAATAAAGGCACACAAAACCAAATAAACGCATATTCATGAGTCATAACATGGTATTTTATTGGGAGTTCCCGCACCTTAGAACAACGCGAATTGCACTGGGAAAGGGCAAACGCCAGCTGCCCTTATGATACAAGGCTTACACAGGAAATAAATATTGGGCAATATAAGGTCATTGCCATCTGCTGATGTCAGGAGGAGGGCCACAGTGTTTTTCATCACTCTCCCTTTTCCGTTCAGGGTCAAGCCTGCAATTGATCAGTTAGATAACCTTCAAACCAATATTGAATCCTTACACCAGCCTTACCCGTTACGAACACCTATAAGAGCTTGGTGGACAGCATCCATTGCAGCAGCAGCAGGAGCCAGTACTGCTGAGGGAGAGGCTCGTATCGCACTGGCCACAGCAAGACCTGCCCCTGCCCCTTTTTGGTAAACCTTCATTGGATGCCCTACTAATGAATATGCAGACCGTTCCAATCCCTGTGCTATGCTCTCATAGGCCTGCAAAACAAAGTCTATCAAAAAATGCACTGAAGACGCTTTGGAATAGAAACCCTTCTGAATTATCGGAAAGAAAGACAACTACTTCACAAATGTTATGCTATCGTTTTCATCAGGCGCTGACTTATGCAAGAAAAAAGGAAGCAATGGTTCACCATTTGCAATCAAAGATGAATGGATTACGTTACTATTCCTTGGGGTTGCTGATCAGTCCTGATGGGTACTTACAAGGCCAAGGACCTGGACTCCACATGGAAAACTTGTAGATTTAACATGCAAAAAACTCTTAGAGCATTGAGAAACATGAAGCTCAATCACTTATTCAACATGTAACATAAAAGTGGAGAAGATGTAGATACATGTCAGTTCAACACACCAACATTCTTGTCATGACGTAATTTACCTGCAACAACCCTTCTCGAGGACCACCTGGTTGTAGCACTGTTCTTTTAACATCCTCCCTTTCAGAAGTAAAAGACGCTCCATTTGGATTGCTCCCAAGGGCTACCTCAGTCTGTACAAGAATATGGGAAGCACTGGCAGTCATATGTGCTCCCAAGCTTAACGCTTCCAAGGAAACACTTCGGAAAAATGCAACTGCACCTGCACATGTCACCATAATATAGCAAAGTAAATATTCCAGCCTTACAAATATTATATTGAAAGAAGATATACCCTTTCTCATTCCCCGAAACAATCTCCGGTCTTTCTTATAGTGTTTTGCAGGAAGAACTACAAGTTTTGCAGCCCCAGATCCTACAGCATATAAAGGTCGGATGGGACCTATGCCTTGAATGAACTTGTGAACCTGAAAATTCAGTGTAAGCTATAATCTTGCTTTACTATGAATGCAGTTCCATCTTGTAATTGACTAATACCTGGTTTTGGGAAATGTCTTCTAACCATTCTCCAAATAGAATTCCTGACAGACTGCTCCAACCACGTACACCAGATGCATGTACATGCTTCAAATTAAGCTCAATACCCTGTAAGAAAATTTCATTTCAGACTTCAAAAGCAGCTAAATGTTTGCAATACATACTGCATTGACTTCTGAACAAACCTTCCATGAAACAAGGTTCAAAAGCTCAGCATAATTGCCTCCCTTCAAAGCTGCAAGGTCCATGCGACGAGGAATGTAGTCAACACGAATTGTCAATGGATGCATCTCACAAACCTGCACAAAAAAATTTATTTATATTGTCAATATTTAAAACAGTAAAAAATATGGGAGAACATATCTGCACAACAATCTGGATCGCTTTTGTTACCAAAACATGCTGACCTGAAAAAACGGTAACATTGCTTCTTCTGAGGAGTCTTCTGATTGTGAAGAACATCCTGTAAAGCAGCCTTCACAGGGTTCAGATGGTTTTGAGCTTGTAGATAAACCAGGTTGTGAAAAGAAGTCGACGAAGAAATCAATGTGCCGTTGGTCAAGATGCAAACGGATGGGCAGCAAAGCAATTGATAACCTGGATATAAGATCAACTAACTATTAATGTCATTGGGAGTAGTATATTTTTGGAAAATAAAGAAAAGGTGGGGGAATTTGACGTCCTATCCTATGTCCTGGCATACAAACGATCTTATTCAATGATATGGAAGAATGGCCCATTAATCCCTCAATAATCTAAATGCGTAAAATAAAGCCTTAGAGATGTTACCTGTATTCTTCAAGCGGAGCCAAAGGATTTGGCCTGACTGCATCCATCTTTACTTTCACTGCTTTTGAAGATGACTCCCGTGGAAAAGGAGTCGAGCGGTAGTATCCAAGAACCTGAAGACATAAATGCATGAGAATTCTTTCATCCATACGTGCCAGATCTGACAAGAATAAGATCTGGATAAGATACACAGATCAGTACCATTTTCCAAGGAGCATCCATGCTGCAGTCATATAACCGAACATCACGTATCTCAACTGTCAGACTTGAAGCATATGTTCCAGTAGCAGGAAAAGCATCATACCGTAGACCCATTCCATCAACCAGCACTTCAATGCAATGGCCTGATTGCCTACCAACTCGATTGGTTTCGCCTTTATACCAATCAGAACCACCATACAATCTCCATCTGGCATTCAGATCTTTTAGAACAACTTTGCCCACCGGCAGAGGGTATATATTTGTTGCTTTTGCACTTGCAGTGTAATCCTCTATCCCAGCTCTATCTTTGCCTGTAGGAACATGATTATCAATCACGTCAATGGGACCATCCATATACCAATTACCTTTGGCTTCTCCATCATGCTCTGCGATGACATGAGAAGTAGACTCCAAAGGCCTTGCAATCCAATTCTCCTGATGTACAAACACATCCTTATCCAAAGCTCCTGTCAGATAATAATCTTCAATAAACACTGGAGAGTCGACGGTCTCAAATTCTGGTTGCTCTATCCCAATTGGAGATGCAGACACATGCTTGTCTTTAGACAGCACGCGGTTCTGAGTTGAAAGAGATGGCAATTTTCCGTGACTTAAAAAGTCTGAGTTAGAGCTGTCCACACAGCCTGAAGCAATGTGGGGACTACACTTGCCACCTTGGTAGCACAACTTCGTACAGGAAAAAACATTCTCAAGCACGTCTTCTAGTAGCCCATCGGCCCTTATGCCAGGTTCATCACAACCAGAACTGCTACTTGAAGATGGAGAGTCAGGCTCCGCCCCAGCATTGACCGGCATTTTATAACGCTTATGTGTTTTCAAGCATACACTCGGTTGCTGAATACTAGGAGCAAACATTTGCTGCAACTGCATTATAAGGCGCCCAAAGGCAGCTGTTGTGTCATGGCAAGTATCAAAATGGAGCTGATTATTAGCACATTCCACTTCCCAAATGAATCCATTTTCACCATCACCAATTCCTATGGACGCCTCCATGACTGCTTCCTTGGCAACCTGTTAGCAAAACCAAGAAAGATTAATCTAGTAGGCATATAGTGCATCCCACAAGTGTTAGCTAAGAATTTATGAGTACAACAAAGGACAAAAAGTATCATCCACTTAAGACTAGATTAATTATGGGATATACATGCTATCGACTACTTCCCCAACCACTCCCCACCTGTCCTCTTCCCTAATCACATTGACTTTAGTTAATCTTTAAAAAGAACTAGAGGGAGGGAGATAGGGAGGGGGACTTCTGAGCCAGATCCTCACCTGCACATAACCTGCATGCTGCATTGATAGTGTAGTGTAGTCGTCTTTGCACATGCTTCCCTTAAGGCCAGTGTCTACCAAATGAAGGGCTAAATCTCGCAGCCAAAGATGGTAGCGTTCACCCTTTGCATCAATGCCTTTGCTTGATATTCTAAGAGCTGCTGCTGCCAAAATACATGCCACAGGACCTCCACCAGATGATGAGCTTGGACCACATTCTTGTTTGATAGACTTTCCTGGATCAACAGAAGAGTTCACAACTGCTTCCGGCATTGGCTCATAAGATAAAGCAAGATCGTGTAAATCAATGAGAAAAAAATAGCGCTCTGAACATTTGGGCACTGTTGGAGTATGTGTTTTATGAGAACCTTGTAAAGACTTGCTGCATTGCTCAATGGTAGCCCCTAGAGACAAGATCCAGTCAAAACGACCATTATGTGCTATCAACGTGCCCCCTCTCATTGTGCCTGCAACAACAATATCAGCCAAGTCCTGCTTTCGAGGCCAGGATATGAAGGTAATCACCAATCCAGAAGCATCTCTTGCTAAGGCATTACCACCTCCACCATCTCCGCGACCAAGAACATCAGAGCTACAAGAAAAGAGCATCAACTTTGTTCTTCCCTTTATGCATAGGTTGTCTGAAGGTAAACCCATAACGTGACAATCTTCATGTGCTATCCGACAATAAGTCAAATCTGGGTCTCCACCAATACCCAAGCCCAACATGATATTTACAGTGGAAAAGTAGATTTCCAAAGCATCCCACGCATCTCCACAATGATTAGTGCTAGTTGATTGTTCACGACTACTTACAAGTGGCACACGAGTTGCTATGGTGACATCTTTACAAGTCAGCATAATGCACTTGGAAAAGGAACTTTTTGACAGGTTATGATCAAGTGCCTCCACAATGACATGCCCGTCCATAGGCAGACATACTTCAAATGCCCATGCCGCAAGGATCTCCGATATTACAGTGCTGTCAACTTCTATTAGATCTATCCTTACCCTTGGCAGCTTGACATTTATAGTCATCAAACAACTAGATGCTATCTCTTGTTGTAAATTATCCTCTTCATTTGGTGCTGTTGCAGCAGCCGCAGCAGCAAAGTCAGGATTGTTGCCTCCAACTCCACGTCCACCATCTCCTCTCTTCTGTTGAGAGGTGACACTTTCCCAAACTTGCCTTGCCAAAAGAGGAGGGCAGTTGACTTTCTCTTTCCATGCAATTTCAACATGAAACATGTCTTTGGAATGCTCATTATATGTTCTTGATCCATTTGAGTCATGCTGCCATATCTCCATAACCCTGATACATGATAATGTATTATTTCCAGGACGTCCACATGATGTTATGACATAACATACAATGCTGTTAACAGTTAGGATGAGGCTTTTATCTGAATCATCGGACCATGTGTAGCGCAACAAAGGAAAGCTGTTTATTTTAGGTGAACTAGACAAATCTAATACGAGGGCCTCTCCTGGAGTGCTATTAGGAGAAATTTCTGAAAGGCTAAACACTGCACGCAAGCATGATAATAACACTGTAGCTTGCAAACATGACTTTCGAACTTGTCCTAAAACCAGCTGGTCTTTCATGGTGTCATGGTGACGCCTGAGCGTTTTTGAGTTGTCCAGGACACGGCCCAATTCCATTACCAGTTTAAGGATCCTTTTGACCTTACATGGATCAAGCCATACAACCATAGGCTGAAGATGAACAGAGAGATCCGTAGTTCTGCTGAGTCTGTAACTGCACTTAGCTGACAGCATAAGAGCTGGTTCTTCTGTTGAATAACCTACTCGTAGCAAGATGCTCTCACAAGCATCTGCTTGCTCCTGTTCCATACTCATCACTGATGGAACAAGAGAAACAGGAAAAGAAGGCATTATACCTTGCAGAGAAGAGGCATTAGTACAGCTAACTCTGCGATATGTAGATGCACAACCTTTCTGACATTTCATTTTCATATAAACTTCAATACTCTTTATACCCAGCTTGAAGTCAGCCGCAAACTCAGATGCCTGCAAAAAATCAATGGTTATGTCAAGAAGTGAACCACAAAAGTCAGACAGGCGTCCATATGTGAAGTCATGATTACCATGCCAGAAAATTCAAGGTCATTAAGGCAGGCTTCCACCGAGTTTTCTGGTAAAATTGACTCTGTTTCCAATGACCCGCCAGAGTCCATTATGGAATCAGAAATTGTTGCTGATAAAGAAGCTAATCTCACCTTTATGCAGTACTCCGGTTCTTTATCTATGTTCGATAGAAAAAAACAATGTCATCATTAAACCACCTTTCCCAGGTAATGAGAGATAGAATAATACCTGGAGATGTCAATGCAATACCATCCACAAGGCTTGATGCAGTTGCGATAGCATTATACGTTGACCTTGTCCAGTTCCATATCCCACTTCCAGTACAACTTGCCTGAGACAGCCAGCTCCCATCCAGGCATTCAAAGAACTCATCTATGCTGATGACACCAAATAGTTCAAAAAAGTTAAAAACAATATCATCCTCCCATGCCAAAGATGAAATGCTTCACACACCTCGCCGCCAAATCCTCGTCAGCAGCCTTACTGTGCCTCTTGTCATCCATAGACTGCACCCAATCTGGTATGAAGTGTGATTCTGGAAGATATGCCTTATCTGGACTGAGCAATCTTTGATCCAAGTTTCCAGATGATGCAGATGTCACAGCATGGTTCTCTAGGCTCAGAACTTGAGGAAAATTCTGAATGTTTCTTTCTGAGACACTTCCTCCAGAAAAAGGTTGATTTACAAAGGCATTAACCAAGGTTAACACTTGGTGAACCTCATGTAAAGACAAATTTAACTTGAGGGGCTTAAGGAGGAGCTCTATATTTATCTTCGGGACATTGTGGAATGCACCTTTCCATGGAAAACTCAGCCAAACATTTCCAGTTAGTTCACCATTTTTACCACCAATAATGGGTACTTTATTTTGGGAATTGTTAGATCTGGATTTTGATGTGCCTATATGTGTATCTGTCAAATCAATTTCAATACCCTTAAAGCATATCAATTTTCTCACTGAATCTGGTGCAGTTGTTTCTCGTTCGTCATCTCCATTGTCTAAGTCTGATTCATAACCGTACTCGAGATAAGGGATGTGTATGACAACAATAGTAGAAAATGAAGGTTTGTCTGCTCCACAAATGGAATCAACGCATTGCGATCCCAAAACTACAGACAAGTTTCTTAATTTTCCTCGTAATCCTAGCAAGATGCTCTCTACCATTCTGGCTATCATTTTCACTCCGTCATCAACACCCAAGTAGGCACAACTTGCAGATCCAGATGGTTCCATTTCTGCTCGTAATCTTTCCATGGACTGTGGTGTAAGTATACTCTTTGTGTGATCCCCAGAAATATTTGTATCATTTCCTGTTACAAGAGATTTTGGAATAACAAGCAACTCTACACCATCCAGCTCAACCTCACAATGCTCAGAAGATAAAAATCTCCATGGTACCTTTAGGGATATATTTGAAACAGATCCTTCCTTTATAACAAAGGGCAAACCACCAATCTGCAAAAAAAAAAATTATAAAGCAGCATTAACTCACAATTCTTCCCTGTTGCCCAAAACATCAAAAAAGCCAATTTCACAAAAAGAAGCACCTGCTTATTTAGGTAATCTGTGTTCAACGAAAGATCTTTCAGTTGAATAATACCATTCCCTAGCTGCACTTCTAACTGATCCAAATCCAACTCCCCTTGAAGAATTCGACCTAGAAGGCGCTTCAAGAAGAATTTGCACACACGCTTTGCTGCCCATTGTGAAAACATTGTACCTTCTCAAACCCCAAAAGAGCTTGCCGACATTAAACAAAATTAAAACAGATGCAATTTGACAGGCAGATGACTATGTGATATATCGTCGTCACACGGCTCCTCCTCCTCCTCAGCTTCTAGCTCGAGATACATTAGCCTCTAGAGACTGAAAGCCAATTACTAGAATCGAATATCCTAGAACCTGAAGCTTTATTTTGCTAAGGAAAAGTGTAAATTGCTGCAACCTGCGCCTATTTCCGGCAGCGAGGGGGAGCAATTATGAAGTCCGTCCTTGTCGCGGGAGGGGCTTGGGCCGTCGCGTCCCTGAGAGTCGGTAAATTCAATTCTCCGTCCTTTTCCTTTTTCATTCCAGTTGTATATTTAACCACGGTATAAAAATGGCCCCAAATTATTGGAGGAGTTTTTTCTTACCTTAACCACAACCACATGCTAGCAAGTTATACGCCACTTTTAATCTGATTGTGCGTATATCCCGAATATTTATTTTCAAAGAATCTTCTAATAACATCCCGAATATTTGTTTTCAAAGAATCTTCTAAGAATTACTGGCAATATTCTTTCGAATGTTCCGTTCTAAGAAGTATTCTATTGTAGCCAAGATACGTTGTAATAAAAATACTCCGCTCCGATAAACTCGCTTACGCCAGTGTCTCTAGCATCAAATCCTTTAGGTTCAAATCCACCACATAACAAATCCTTTTTTACGTCACTGTCTAATGCATCAAATCCAGTAGCCCCTGCAGCAGCTCTAAAATGGTCTTCCAATTCTCGTTGCTTAGAAAATTTCTCAGATGAACGCATGAGCTTGATGATTCCAGATGGCCAGTGACGAGCAATCATATGTGACGAACCCAGGTCTGCACACGTCTCGCGACAGCTGGTATGCATGAATTTTTCAGAGGTTCTACTTGGCTTGATCGGACGGCCCAAGCCGATGACAAACAGAGGCAGAAGAGTAGCTTGATGGGGTAGAACTTGCCCAAGCTTGTGGTCAAGGGAGGTCGGCCTCCTCCTTTCGGGGGTCATGCAAAATAACCCTCTCGACCTACTGGCCTCGAGGGTTATTTCACAATGGGCAGTAAAGTGTTATATGAATCCGCACGTCCCCACCGTTGTGGTTATATCTCAGAACCTCCAGAATATTCGTTTTCAAAGAATACAATATTTTTAAGAATTGTTGGCAATAATTTTTTAAATATCATGTTCTAAGAAAAAATCTATTGTAATTAAGATACTCTGTAATGAAAATACTCTGTCCCAGCAAACTCTCTTATTCCATTGTCTCTGGAGCATCAAATCCTTTGGGTTCAAGTCCCTTACATATCAAATCCTTCTTTATGTCACTGCTTAATGCATCAAATCCAGCAGCTCTGTAGCTCAGGAATAGCTCAGAAATGGTCTTCCAATTCTTGCATTCAAAACAGCTGCTCAGAAAATTTCTCAGGTAAGTGCATAAGTTTGATGACTCCAGACGGTCAGTGACAAGCAGTCATATGCTGACGAACCCTAATCCGCACTCGTCTCACAACAAGGGTCTGCATGAATCTTCCATGAATCTTTTCAGTGGGTCTGCTTGGCTTGATTAGACAGCATAAGCGGATGACGAACAAAGGTAGAATAGTAGCTTGATGGAGGTAAAACTTGCTCGGGCATGTGGTTAAGGGAGGTCAACCTACTCCTTTCAGGGTGCATGCAATATAACCCTCTCAAGGGTGTAATACATGTCAAGCCAAGTGATATGTACAAGGGTGGAAGATGTGTGGTATACGACACGTGCATGCCACCTAGATAGCTTGCATGTCAGGATACCATAGGGGTGCTACATGGAGGTGTTGATACATTAAAATATGTGCAACCATTGAAAGCCAATATATACATGACACGATAATATATCTTACGTATGTAATTATTAGGGGGAAAGTATCTTTCGTCCCGCAAAAGCAGGGGGGTTGCTTCACCTTCACCACCAGATAATTTACACGTATTCATATCCAGATAAGGACAAAAGCAGACATCACATAGCATGCAATTTTTGCACTCCCACTGGAGACATCTGTGCAATACTTGGCAGATTCAGAATGGCTCGTGGCATGTATAAATAGATTTGTTTTAAAAAAACAAGAGGGAAAGACAGAAAGAAAGACAAAGGTTACCTTCAACATTCTTCCGATCTTCACTATCTGTTTCTTCTTCTTCTACAACAGGCTCAAAGACATAGGCGCACTTGTACTGCGGAGCTATGTCTGCAGTCTCGGGCACTTGCTTACGCACATACTCATGTGCTTTGTTGTTGCTGCATTCGGAGGAGGATGAATCCATTGCAGCAGATTGGACGGAATTGTACGAAAAGAAGCAGCAGAAACGGGTGGAGAGCAGAAATGGGCGGAAGCTTGACACTAGAGTTGTTACTGAAACTATTATGGGTTCATCAACCAGAATTGGTCCAGCATACCTTCTGCCACTTAAACCCATGTATCTAACAAGAGAAATTTCCATTTCATAAGATACCACCACTTTTTGAATCTTCACTCAATTCTTTATGACCATAAAGGATTTTATGACCAATAGATCTACTGATATATTGTGATGATTGTCTAAACTTCATAGAATTTATCAAATTTTCCACCAGGCCAGAGTTGTATTCTTCAAACTTTTTAGCATAAAGGGGTCCAAACCTTTCTAAAATTGAAAGTAATTGACATTTTATGATAAAGCATGTTGATTTGCATGTTTTCAGATTTTGTTGCTATTAGATGATATTACATGAAGTCACCAAACCATATTTAGTTAAAAAAAAAAAATTGTTTGAGGTTGTGAATTGTTTACTATAACAAGTTTTGACGTAAGACTTATGGCTATAAGTTGTCAACTCTAAGAGCTATAGTCCAGTAATTTTTTAAAGTGTTCATAAGTTATGTTGATCGCAATTTTTATCAAAAAAGATCTGATACAGAATCTAGGACAAAAATAGAAATGAAATGTTTTAATTTTACTCATATAAAAGCTTTCACGGGCAATACATGATGCACTCCATAAATTTCACTCACATCTACAAAAGAAATAATTTTATCAACTTAAATATCTTATATTATAATGTTATAAGGTGTCTGTTTTCCATCAACATCATGGGACGGCCAAAATTTTGCCACGTGGCATGATCGATAGTCGAGATTTGATGATTGTTCCCAAGTCGCATTTGTAAAAAATGGGACATATTCATTCCCAACTTTTTTTCTGAGGGGCATTTTTAGACCCCCAGGGACGTTCGAACTTTTTTGTGTCTATTTTTGCGCCTTGTGGCAGCGCCCAGGGACGTTTAAAATTTGCGTCTAAGTTAAATTTGTGGCATCGAATTTCTCGTCTCGCGAGTCGAGAAGCTTAATGTGACAACCAGATGCTTGAATTGTGATGTATTAAACACTTGTCTATATGAAATACTACAATTGAAATCATTGTATTGAGCAATCGACATCTTATCTAAGAAGAGCTAAAACAATGAACGTGAAATATAAAATAAATTGAGAATTGTATTAAATTGACTGAGTCGATTGTACAAACTGCAGGTT
>JAANSK020171885.1:0-14925 GCA_011763485.2 Isoetes engelmannii
TGCCGCCACTCGTTGGCCACCTCGTGGTTTTACAGGGCATAAAACCCCGCTGCCCATCAATTACCTAGTACATAAAGTTATATTAAAAAGGAACTACAAATGATCAATTTGTCAACTCACACCTTCAGCCGCTTTATCTCATCAATTGGAGATGTATATACTTAACTCCTGGTTGAACTAATAACAAAGAAGTAACCAAATTTCTCACAGACAAGATTATTCAGCATTTGAAAGAATTGGAAGCTAGACCATTGTATTTCATGCAGTGATATAGATTAGAATGTTTTTGCTGAAATTTTTTAACTCCTCCTACAAGGTAAATTTGGCTTTTGAGCCCAGTTAATTTTGAACATCTTTAAGCTGGATCCTTCTCCTCTTTTTGACTCTTCCCTTTTGGGTTGAGTATGTAACTTCAAAGGTTTATTTTTTTCCATTGATGTTACTGTATATATTCATGTAAATCCTTTTTGCATGTAAGAGAATACTGCCTTAACCTAAAAAAAAGGAAAAAAAATAAAAAATAAAAAAATCATAGATTAGAATTGAACAGAATTTAAGGTTCAGCTAGACATACAACTAGGAAGAAAGCTCCCTGTCCAAATTGTTGACTACGGTTTAGAGACAGACGTTGTATCCAATGCCCTCGAATGCATATGTCAAATGGCAGTTCAGAGAAAGCAAGAACAATATTTGAAAATATGACGAGTCCTAGTATCATCTCCTGGAATGCTTTAACTGCAAGATATGCATGCCATTCCTCACACGAATGCAGTTCAAAGGTATAATTTGAGATGGAGTTACTTATATTAACATGTTAGCTGCATGTAGCCGGCAAGGTATGGTTTCAGAGGGTGAAGTTGAACACTTATTTATTTCAATGCATCAAGAACATGAAGTTATGCCAAGGAGAGAACATTCGGGCAGGATGGGTGAACTAAGCAGATGATACAATTGGAAGCCTGCCCTTTCAACCCACTGCAGTATTATGGACTGCCTTGCTTAGTGCATGTAAAATGCATGGAAAAGCAGAGCAGGCAAACAAATTGCTGCACATATTTTTACATTAGACCTTTTTACTTGAGCAGGCATCAATACCCCAGGCAGAGTTTGGATGATGTTTCCAACATGCTACATGATTACTGGGAAGAAGCAAAAGATTGATTTCCAAAACATATGTTTGATGGGATCTGAGCATGTCATGCAGACAAAAAACCCAGCATAGGCACCTGCTGCAGACAGAATTAGGTCAATGAGACACCCTACTGCTTGCCTCATTTGAGAAATAGCACAACTGTTCACAATACCGAATAAGGGGAAATCTGAACTACCAATGAAATATGGATTGCCCCTGACTTGCCACAAAGGCGCCAATAAGAATGCATATTTCGTTAACCTACCATGGATAGTTGTTTTGTCAAGGTTGCTGCATGGAAAACAAAGGGAAAATGTGGAGTGCGAAAAGAAATCGTTGGATATCTCTTTGTTAGTAAAAATGGATGTGTGGGTACACAAAGATGCTTTCAACTCCTTACAGGCAGTGATCCAAAGTCTGGTACAAAAGAAAGCCATGGCCGGGAACCGAAAGATGTCGTTATTAAACTAATCTGAAAAGATTGGGGGATAGAAACAGGGCGGTTTGCGAATTGTAAAGGTCAGCTATATTCAAAGCATGTCAAAACAGCTGGAGAAGGGATAGGAGATGGACACGACAAAGTGGAAGTTGGACAATGCTGGGAAGAGGAACACCACAATACTTTATTCATATTTTTAAAATTACCAGTTCAAATTATCCCATCTTTCATTTGCAGTTGAGAGGTTGGATCCCATAAGACTCAATTCTCCTAGACATATGGTTGTTTATACACAGGCAACGTATGGAGGAGAGTGAATACTTAAAGCAACAAAATGTTTATTTCTCATAAGTAAAACTAACAAGCAATGCTATGGTTTAAAGCTCAGAAAAAAAGAAGATTTAAGATGTAGCTGCGGGTTGTTGAAGCGTGTCTGCAACAAACACTTGTGAAAAGTTTTCAGTCTCTTATTCTCTTGCCTTTATCAATGACGGTCAACCAGCATGAAGGAGATGGATGAGCTGCCCTATGGGGGGACATTCTTTGACGTGTTCCTCCTGCTTGTTTCAAAGAGTCTGATGCTTTAGTTTCATATATCAAAGTCTCTGTACTTTTGTTCAAAGCAAGTTTTGCCATCACATCTGCAATGCCATATGACTCCATGTTCATATTCTCTGTCTTCACACACTTACCTATACTGCGATAAAGATGTCTGTGGGAGAGGTGAGCAGGACGAACACAGTCGAATGGAATCAAGAGCTGTCCATGGGCACCTAACTCTACAGAACTTAGAGAATGTGTTGATGGCGGACAGGACGGGGACGATGGCGCATCAAGTTTCATCATATGAGATGGAAGGAGCAAGAAGGGCACATGAACCAGTATTCTTGCTGAATTAACCCATACCCTAACTCCTCTTCTTGAACAGCCACGAATTTGACCTAAAACCCATTTGCTCTGGTTGCATTTGACCAGCACAGATTGGCCAATATAGAACTTGCTTGTTTTACAGGAATAACTTTGCACATTACTAACTTCACTCTCCCAGTCTTTTTGGGGAAGAGGAGGTGAGGGAGACTTCGGAGATACTGGAAAACAGAGTGTGCTTCTAGGTGATAGACCTAGTTCTGGTTGAAACTTAGGTATCTCAAGAACTGGTCTTTGGAATTCAAGCCTGTGTTGCACCTTCCTCTCCATCGAAGCTATTATCAAAGAAACAAAATTGACCGGTTCAACATGGAAACATTACAACCTTAGATTTATATTGCAATTAACATAAAAACTATGTTCTAACAACTAACCATAAACACGAGATTCTGCAATTTGAGTGATAACAATTCAAAAGTTAATGTCTGAAAAATTATGTGCATTTTGAAGTGATCAGCGAAGATCGGTTTGTTGCTCTATGATAAAGAAGCAACTAGCTATATGAGAAAGAAAAAAAGGACTCACGATAATGGTCTCTCGTTCCTACATCATGTGAAGAGCCGCAGAAGTTGAACCTGCGACCGATCAATCTTCATAATAGCGCTTCTTTCTCAAAAACGGCATTTCGAACTGAAACGGCCCAAGCAACTCTCACAGAATCCGGATCCGTTATCAGCCAGTTAGAACTTTTGAATGATCGAGCTGAAATGCAATAGCATGTTGTTTCTACCGGTTTTGTAAACACCTAGTAATAGGTAAAGGACGCGTGGGAAACTTTTCGCCCTGAAAAGGGCTGGCGGCGGTGAGCCGAGCTGGCGGGCCGTGAGCGGCGACACCCTGGAGGCACCGCTGACACCCTGGAGTTGAAATTCGGAGGCCTCGGGTGTTTCTTGAAACTTGAAATCAAGGGTAGCAGCAATCCAGCAGGGTGAAATCGGCCATAATGTGAGGTGAATAGGCCAAAATAAGCACGAATTCATTAACTTGAGAAAAAGTCAGCCGATTGCGTTGACGCAGTTAGGCGGAGGCACTGCTGACACCCTGGAATTTAAGCCCTCCAGTGTTTCTTGAAACTTGAAATCAAGGTTAGCAACAATCTAGCAGGGTGAAGTCGGCCATAATGTGAGGTGAATAGGCCAGAATGTGGATTGAAAACACGAAAATATCTGGTTGAATTGTTGCTATTATACTGAGTTTATGTTCGTGATAAGGTTCGCCCACAGGCCTTCAATGGAAACTAGGAGCCATGCGTACAATCTCCGGCTCAGAGTCATGCATCGAATGTCATAGGTTGCTGGACTTACATCATAGGAGATTTTTGAACGTAATACGGACTTGAAATAGACGAAATATTCCTTCATCAGAACATTATAGGTTTTGCAATGGTCAGGGAAGTGGTATGCTTGTCGTGGTACACTACTACACTTGTCATTTTGTGGCCTATGGTCTCCTACTAAAACCTAGTATTCAATGTGGACCAGTCATTCAATGTGGACCACTCCCTCGTGCTTGCTCCATATCAGAATCTGATATGGGACTGTCGATTTTATCCC
Organism: Isoetes engelmannii; assembly: GCA_011763485.2. Taxonomy (NCBI): domain Eukaryota; kingdom Viridiplantae; phylum Streptophyta; class Lycopodiopsida; order Isoetales; family Isoetaceae; genus Isoetes; species Isoetes engelmannii. The sequence goes on from JAANSK020171885.1 coordinate 4,052, forward strand.
AAGTGTCCGAGCGAGAAAGGCATTCTGCTTCTGCTCCAGGTGGTTCCAGGTGGTCAAGGATGTGATCTGGCCCCAGAATTCGGCCCCGTATAAAAGAACGGATTCCACCAAATCCATGAACAAGTGACAAATGGGTCCAACCATACAGGTCTGCCTTGTAACTATTGTTCCGCATCGCTTAGAGTGCCTTCCAGCTGGCTGTCACTCATAACCGGATAGAAGTATCCCAGTATGTGGTAGTCGGAAACTCTATGCCCAAGTACTTGTAGGCGGGTGCTACCTCCACCATCAGAGCTTTATGGGCACAACATTTTCAAGTTGTGTTTTTGTTAGTTGCAGAGATCCCACTGAAGTTGGCAAAGTCATGAGCAACTTGCACAACAATTCATCTTCTGGTTCATTCTAGTTTGGGCTTTGGCTGTATTATGATTTCCAAACTATTCTGGTTTGAAACTCTAGAAATACTCTGATATGAAACTTTTGGCTGTGTAAATATTCTGATATGAAACTTTTGGTTGTGTAAACTCGAATAGAAAAGTCTCTAAATACTCTGATATGAAACTTTTGGACTGTGTAAATTGTTGTGTATGAAATTTAGAGCGAAAATCAGGTGCTAATTGGTAGGCAATGAATACAACATTTCAGTTTATAAAAAGTAGGCGTTTAGGGATGAAATTTCAGGGTGGTTAGAATTTCAAACAAAAAAAATCTGACGATGGCAGAAGAAATTTGGCACGGGGCAAGATGAATGTGTCTGTTTTAGCTTCCATCTTGTGGCTCATTCAACGTAAGTTTTATCTTGGGTCTGACTTTGTGGGCTTTAATAAGAAGATGAATATAAAAAACTCTTTCTTACCAAGTTCTCTATTGTGCTTTAAAATCCAAACTCCTTTTGACACAGAGCACAAAGCAAGATGAATAACTCTATTTTAGTTTTGTATGTTGTGGCTCATTGAAGGTGAGTTTTTATCTTAGGCTTGCAATTCTGCTACTTCTTTTGTACGTGTTTTAATCAGCAACATGTTGCTATCTAGGATTTATAGGATTCTTATCAAGAACTCCTGCTCATCAAATAATGTACTACAATGTTGGAGCTCCAAATGTAATAAAAGTGATGACAAAAAATGACGGGGACAGAAGATGTTCTGTTATAAATGTAGTATAGTGGTTACGTTTTGGCTTGTAAATGCACTGGAGTCACCCTTGATGTAGAGTTAAGGAGTTATATGTGCATTTTGAACATTGTTTTGTTTTGGAGGCTTTAGTTTAGAGTTTAGTCTACTGACAAACAATGTTGTTACTTTAAGTATCATGTTATATTCTGAATTCTGCAGTGATGGAAAGAATATGAAAAGGCACTGAAGACTCGAGCTAGATCTGCTAAGAAAAATAATTCTGCTAAGTAAGGACCTAAATACTAAGAGGGAAAAAAGTTAAAAAGGGACAAATGCAACATGTGCGACGTGATCAGGTTATGATGGACGCAACTAGAAAGCAGATCGTATTTTTACCTATTGCCAGAGGAATAGCTCTTGATTGCAGGGTGCTCGCATGCTACGGTGGCATAAATGATGCCATTTTTGGCACTAAATAATAGCGTCAATTAACGGGGTCTAACCAAGTTTTTAAATATCGTTTTAGCATGAAGTCCCGCCCATGGGATTCTAAACTGTCGAATTCTTTTCCTCTTTCTTGAAGTTTCTTGGATTGGATTCCGAGGCATAGCATTTTCCAATCAAGATCCCCGTACCCTACTTGATTAGCAGCCCAGATCAAATTGTTGCAACTGTACTGCTCCTAGAACAGTAGTTATCAAATTTGGTTGTTTGTAGAACACTGAACAATTTCTTAGATTGCCACTCATTTAATTCAAGAAAAGCCCCAATCGAGATCCCATTACCCTGCTTGGTTAACAACCCAGATCAATTGCAGCAACTATACCATAGCTAGAGGGAACTAAGTTCCCAACTCCGTTCCCGTTCCCAACTCCGTTCCCAAGGGTCCGGAGTTCCCATAACTCCTGCCCAAGTTCCCAATTCAAGTGCTACCGGGAACTACGTTCCGGTTGACGTTCCCATAAATGGGAACTTGAGTTTCGGGTAGCAAAAAAATTTGACATCAAAATTACATATCGAATGTCGAAATTTTTTTTTTTGAAAGGCAACGAATAGTTTTACTGTAACTTTGTTATCCCTGCTGCGTTTTGGGCGGCAAAAGGTTGTTGGTCGGACCATGCTGGTGCCGGATTCTTTGAGTGAAGCTGCTGTATGGTTCCAAAAATGAAGCTTCATCCACATCGTAGTCTTGCTGTTGGACCCTGCGCACAGATATTTTGCTTTCTCTGACTGTAAGAGACAGAAAAACCTTTTGTGATTTGTCTATTGTTTTCAGTTTTACATTCGCTTTAGTTAGTCCCATGATATTTTAGTTAGTCCCATGATTGATATAAGCGAATCCGGCTGGCTCTCCAATTAAAATGTGGGAGCCGGATCAGCCGATATCAGTATTAACATATGATTTCGAACTGGGCTTGATGTACTGCTATATCTACTGATGAACACACTCCAAAGCATATTGCTGCTATGCCTGAAGATGTACCAGTCTACTACCCACAAGTAAAGTAAGTCCTTGCTGAAAAAATTTTCATTTGGGGATTTCAGATTTAGTTGGGGGTTTTCATTCAGTTTGATTGAAGGCTTGGATAATGTTTTGTGCAACGAAAGAATTTAGATTAGGGGCTAGCTAGAAGAAGGGCCAGCTGTTACTATTTCACTTTTCTGTTACTATTTCCTCTTTATGTATTTTTATTTCCTATATTTTAGTTATGTGTTTTCTAGTACATATGTTTTATGTGTGATATAATGACACTAGAAGCTTATAACTTCTTACAATTGTTGTTTTTCAAACTCTTCATGAAATTAAAAGGTGGTTTTATCTATTACGTTCCCATATTAGCATACATTAACAGTTTTTATGTTTTAAGTGTTCTATGATAATCTATATGCAAAGGGAACTCCAAAACCATTTTTAAATTTAAGAAATTCGAAAGTTGGACGTTCCCGTTCCCGTTCCCGTTTCAAATTTTGGGTCCACGTTCCCGTTCCCATTCCCGTTCCGGGTAGCTATGAACTATACTGCTCCTATAACAGTATTATCAAAATTATTTATTTGTGGATGATTAAACAATTTCTCAAATTTCAAGAAAGTTGTTCCGGTGGTAAACATCAAATCTTTGTTGCCAATCTCTTAAAAATGGTAATGGTGTGGAAATAGTTTCATTCTATTACATTTGATGTTTTTATATTGATCTTAAAACTTAATGTATCTGGTGTGGAGATGCATTCCTTCTTGCTTTGATTCATCTGTTGACTAATTTAGTGTGAAGGTACAATGTAGTAGTATTTAATCGTGCAAGTTCAGCTGACACAGGAATTACAATGTAACGACAACAGGTTATGCTAATAAGTTCTTTTATTGAACATGTTTTCACTCCCCAGTCGCTGATGATGTGTTCCGCAGATATTGACTGCATTCCATAATAATTTTTTATTGCAATCTGCCATCTCCCCTCTAAACCATGTTTCACATTCTTCTAGTTCTTGTTTTATAGCTCAAATATTTATATTTGCTTGCCTCTTCCACTGGTTTCCCTTGATATCTTATCACCTCCTCATCCCTACCCGTTTTCCCAAAACTGATCATTCTTGTATTTTCAAAGTTTACAGTTGTCCTGTCCTCCCATAGAATTCCTCCAGAATCCAAAGCATCCTCCCCAATTCATATCTATCAGTTGTCATTAGAATTACGACATCCGCATATAACATGTTTGGTACCTTTGTTCCACCTAGTTTTGGAGCATGAAAGTCCCCTCCTTTGCTTCTGATGAATTCTCCTATTGTGAATATGTATAGCCCAAATATTTTTGGAGAAAGTGGGCAACCTTGTTTAACCCTAATATCACACTCAATTCCTCATCTTCTATACTCATCTTTGCCTCCACTTTTTCATGTAGTCTTGCTACTGCCAAAAATAGGTTATGAGGTAGATCCAATTGCTGTAGTCGCTTTAAAAGCTTATCTCTTGGTATATCAATGCTAGTTACTAAGGAAAAGGAACTTTTGGAGGCGACAACAGCATACAAGTGTATGGATGAAATTCACAAAGGGATAATTGCTACTGACCATTGCAATTATATAATGCTTATTATTTTTTCTTCTTGCAGGGATCATTCTTTTTATGTTTTAAACAGACATAAGACAATCACTTCAAGAGAATGACAGTTAGACGTCAGAATTATCATCAGATGGTCTTCACAAGAAAAATGTACAGACTCTTATGGCTGATGATTTATCTGACTTATATTATCGGATGTATAAGCGTCACAAAAAAATGTCAGTTTTTTTGACACTTAAACGTTATTGTAACCGTCAAGTTTTTTGACGATTATGCATCATAAAAATCGTGAAAATATCTGTTACAATAATTGTCAGGATATTTTGTTATTAAAACTGTCAGGACATTTATCACAAAAATCGTCAAGAAGTTCGTCTTGAAAATCGTCACATTTATCGTCCCCCTTTTTTTTTTTATTACTGTTTTCTGTTAACAATGTCACTTTTTCCTTCTCTTTTGTTTTGGAAAAAATTATTTGCATCTCGCATGGATTATTTGCAAATTCCTACAGAAATAAGAGTGTTTACAAAAACAAATTCATTTACTTAAATGAATCATAGTTACATATCAAGGAGAGGATAATGTTTACGAAAGAATGTAACATACTCTACCAAAGAATCGTGCAAGAAGGGCTCCATTAAACTATGTCATTAAGAAATTCAAACTCTTTTTAATAGCCGAAAGTATACTTTATGCCTGTTCTTTTTTATTTCGGACATATTAGAAGGTAATTTCATCAAATACCGCTCCAATTACCAGTGGAATGCAAGTCTTTATAATGTTTAGGTTATAATGGACTCAAATATCCACATTCATTTGTCTCAGAAAAGTGAAATTTTATTTCTAACAAGGCAAAAGGACAAATGAGCACATAATATGCTCCAAAACCTTTCAGTCCATAAAATACCCTGAATCATCTTCTGTTGTTGTGCACGATAGAAATAATTCTGCATAAACTTATCGGTACCACAGAGATGGCAACAACTTAGCACGATGCTTTACAATCGTAAACCTTAGCATGTCATCAAACAACTATACATAAGACAAACGTGACATTACATTACTTTTTTATTTGTCTGTACTAACAAGTCTGTATAAACAAGTCTGTCAGAAACAATTGCAAAGCCAAAATAGTTTCAACAGATATTTTGGGAGAAAGAGGTGAGGCCAAAAAGCATCCATGTAACACAAATTCATACTTTTTTTTACTTTGGTGAACTGCTCCAAGGGTATGTCATCGTCAGTGTTGGTCTCCAATATATTAGCAACCAATTGTTCCTTAGTTTGTTTGAATGGAGATTGTATTTCATCTGCATCAGCTTTTTCAGAGGGCTTTCGTACAAGGTTCACTATGGACGGTATAGTTTGAGGCAGATTTAAAATAGGAGTAGGTGCTTTACCAAACATGGGATTGAAACTGCTCACGGAAACATAGGTTCTTCACTTGGCTAGAATTCCATGATTCTGCCTTTAAACTAGAAACATCTGCAATAAAGAAATTTATTTTCAGTCTCATAGCATTAGAGACGAAGCCAATACACCAAATTTACCTTGACCAAAAGTAGGAGGCAATGGAATTTCTTCATCTGGCAGATTCTTTTCAACTGGATCCTTCTCGACATTGGTTGGGTGACCCCCCCCTGCACTTGATCCTCTTCTCATTTTTTTAGCAATAGGTCCCTTACCTTTGGATTTAGCTCGTGTAACCCTGCCCTTGACCTTGGCTTTAGCTCGTGTTGGTTGAAAGCGCTTGGGTTTCAATTCTTCCTTGCATGTCTGTTGAATATAGAAGGTTCTGCCACAGTTGATGGTTCTGCCACAGCTTCTTGCTTCTCACATGCTGCCTTTTTTGCATGTGGTTCTGGCATAGCTGGTTGCTTTTCAGTTGCTGCATGTTTAGCTTGTGCTTCTGGCTCCTCTGCTCACTAAAACACGTGCCTAGAATGCATTGAAACTGCTCACCAAAGGTTGATGTCTGATCCATACCATCAATATCTTCATCTTCTGCTACTGTTTCTTCAGTGGGCTTCTTTTCTTTATCTTGGTAATTTGACATTCAAATAAGTGACTTGAAGTTAAAAAGTTTAAAGAAGTAAATTGATTGAAATAAAATAATTCAAAAAAATGCAGTATGTACCTGAATTTGGTGAAACCATAGAGTTCCAACTTGTTAGATAATTTGTAAGCACCACCAGAATCCTCATTCAAGCTAGTTTCCAAACTATTGTCAACATCAATAGCATTTGATGTTTACTAAGGCACATAATTCATGTATCCTCATTTTAGAAAAAAAAATTTAGGGATTTTAGATTTGCACACATGACATTGCATCTTCTCGATGCACAATTGGAAGCAAAATAAGTGGTACTTGTGTCCACAAATCAACTGCACATGCAGTATATAATCAGTGCAGAAAGCCATTCCACAAACCAAGCAGCCACTTACACCATCAGCAAAAGGCCAATTACCTGCTGATGGATTTATAAAACATGAACCAACATAACTCTCGTGAAGATGTTTCAGGTTACTAACCCTTGTTTGTAGATCAAGTAGAGCATCTTTTTCTAAGGTGATCAGCAAGTTAACCCTATTTATTTCTTTCTCTATTTCAACTCTCTCATCAGCTTGTGCTTTCCTGCCCAATATGGTTAACAAAAAAAGCCCTAACCTATTTTCATCACCAGTCAATTGCTTCAAAGCTATGTCTTCTTCTGGAGAAATTGATCTAAAATCTTCTATTTTGTCTCTTACATCCTTAATTTCATTACAAAGACAAGTTGCAGATAGATCAAGACCTAATAGACCCATGGATAGTAATTCTGTGTGTTTCTTCTGTTTAAGCTCCTGCTCTAATTGATTAAGCTCTTGACTAAACATCTGCATGTCTGCCTCCAAACAAACCAAAGCACCAGCATTGTGCTTCAAGCTACTCTCAGAAGAATCACTTCTCTTTTGGTTTGTCCTTTTGCAAAGAGTTAGCTGCAAAGCATACCCAATTAATTCTAAAGAAGCAGGGTCTGCCAGTGCCCTTCTAGTATGCTACCATGTAAAGCCTTTATCAAATTGTGTTCTTGCTTCTTTGTTTTTTAAACCAAACTGATAGATTTTAGTTACCATATCATGAAGGTCATCTGCAAATTGAGGACGAATCTGATGCAACTTTATCTTGCCCTCCTTCAGGTCAGATTGCTATACACTTAAGAAATCCTCGGTGGTGCAGCCATCTTTCGTCAAACAGGATGGATCCCTTCCAATGTTTGGCAAACACCTGTAAACATTGAATTCTTCAACAGAATTTGCAAACAACATGTTCTGATCAAAGAAAACAAAACAATGAACTAATAGGAAGGAATTGAAGTTAGAAGAAATACAAAGGCATGCGATAAGAATACAATGGCTAAGAAATAGGAAAAACGATTAGGCATGCATACCCTTTTGGCCATGTCGCCACTATCTGGGGTTCAAAACCATTTCAAGATTTTTAGTGCAAGCCTCCAATGATAGGAAATTGGCACCAAGGACTGCCATGAAATCGGCTGCAAAGGAGGAGGCCCAAAAACGTGCTCGAGATGATGATGGTGGCCTTGAGCCCTAGGAACCCTAAATTTTATCATGACGGGCTCGAGCCAAAGAAAAACCTATTCAAAAATTTGGGGTCCAGGGTCCTTGGAGGGTGCTTGCCTGGTGGAAATATGCCCCCCCACCTGCACTCTTTGACCCATATGTCAGCAGACGAAGGCAGAGCAACTTCGAATCTCCAGAGTGCTACAACCTTTGCCAATTCCGAACGCCAAATGGGAAGTGGTAGGCATGGACTTCATAACAGGGCTGCTGAGAATGCAAAGTGGTCCTGATGCCTTAATGGTGGTAGTAGACAAGCTGTCCAAGATGGCTCATTTTGTGCCATGTAAGACCATCGATACAACTTTGGACACAACAACAAACTTTGCAAAGGAGATATTTAGACTCCACGGCATGCCAAGGGAGATCATCTTCGACAGGGATCCAAAGTTCATGAGTGCCTTTGGCAGGACTTGTTTACCACGATCGGCATCAAGCTTTCGATGAGTTCGGCATACCATCCCCAAACAGACGGTCAGACGGTCAGACGGAACGCAACAACTGCATTTTGGAGGATATGTTGAGAACATATGTCTGGAAAATCTAAATGGAAAGAATATATTCACTTGGTTGAGTTCGCCTATCATAGCACCAAGCAGGAAACATCGCAGATGTCCCCATTTATGATTAAATTATGGTTATCAGTGCCGCACACCGACACTTGGCACAATCCCGTATTCAATGTAGGAGTATCTCGTTGGCAGATATGCAGGAGCTTGTGGATGAAGTCAGATGATATCTTTTAGCGGCAAGAAGCCATCAGAAGGTGCTGACCAATAAGCATAGATCGGTAAGAGAATTCCAGGTCAACGACAATGTTTGACTGAAGATAAAGATCAAACGGGCGAAGCTCCGCATCGGCACTTGCAAAAAGCTTGCTCCCCAATGGGCTGGACCGTTCAAAATAGTCAAAGGAGTAGGAGACCAAGCCTACAAACTTGACTTACCAGCTCATCTAAAGATCCATAATGTTTTCCACGCAAATCTTCTCAAGAAACACATGACCAAGATTCTGGATACTCAAACTTTGTTGGAGCTAACCGATGAAGAATAGATATTGTTCCAGAAGTTCTTCTTCAGAGGGCTTTTAAGGAGACAAGAAGATCGCAATTTATGCAATTCTTGGTCAAGTGGACACACTTATCCGTGGAAGATGCCACGTGGGTACTACAATCAGATCTCGAGAAGCAGTATCCACAGCAAGGGACGACTCATCACCGAGTTAGATGACGCCGACATCGTAGGTGAGTGGAAGGCAGATTAAAAGTCTACTGCCGATGCCACGGAAGTAGACGACCTTGAGAGAGAAAATAGATCATATAGGTATGCATGATAGGAAAGCACCTCTCGTCTATGGCCATTATGGGAGAGAAGCCACCCCCTACGTCAAGGGTGACGACAGGTGTAGGCATTAGTTTGGGAGACCAATGATGTTGCGGGCAGCATCAATTCAAGGTGGGGAGAATGTGATGTTCCAGGATAATATATATGGTATAAATATGTATCTTATACTGGCCACGTCACTAGTACATGCCGTATGTATGACACGTATGGCATGTACCCGTTAGTCGGTATAGAATAGCCCATGGGGTGGCGCACCGTTAGACCCCAATATATTGCACATATTGCAACATATGAATATATTATGCTAACCGCCACTTGGTGCAACCCCATAGCCCAGCCTATCAGCATCAAACCCTAAAAGGGTGTACCATAAAAGGTACCCCCTCTATAAAAGAGGCCAAACTCTAAAGCACCCCTCTTTTGGGATCAGCCTCACCAGCAGCAGTCGCCATCAGCCAGGCCACCAATAGTCGCCATCAGCCAGGAGTTCCAGCCCAAGGCGCATGCTTGCTACAGTATTCTTGGGAGGAGCGCCTGCTACAGTCGCCTCCAGCTACCTCGACCTCAGTTCCAGCAGCCATGGAAGCCCGTCAGCCAAGGTTCCGGTAGGTGCTACCTGCTCTATTCTTGGATTCTTAGATCAGCCATTGGCCATTCTTGTCCCTATTTCGACCCGTAGATGCCAAAAAACTGACAATGAACTCTAACTATGTATGATTAGGTAGATTTATATTCTGTTATCTTATTGGTATATTCATTGTGGTTATCATGAATGATTTGTTCGCCCTCTTTTGTATTGGGAAGGGGCGTAGAGACCCAAGCCTTGTATTAGTATGATGATCCTAGTTTTAGCCTCATTAGTTCCCAACTAATTGCGGCATGTGCTGTGGGTGGCGGGGTCAGACCGGTTCATAAGGAGGAACTTGTCCCATATCGGTTGATCCCTCTGGTGTGTAAGACCTACCAAGGAACATTGTGGGCTAGGCTTGACACCTCTTGGGTGGTGCGGCCACCTTCAATGGGGTTCAAGTTGTATACAGGCAGTGGTAGCCTCTAGCTCGCCTGCTATGGGCATGGATTCTCTGGAAGGGGGAAGTCCCTTCCTGCCTCATCGGGACTAGGGAGATACAACCCAGGAGTAGTCCCTTTGCCTATGCACCCGGCAGGCTAGGGTCAGGTCCCTAAGGCTTATCAGCCTATCTGTAAAGTATGCACTGGAGGGGTGGATGGAGTGGACTACCCAATGACCATGTTCTATGCCAGCCAAATCCATTGCCATGAACTGTTGTCTGCATTGAACTCTAGAGACCCAAGCCATCAGTCATACCTTCGAGTTCGAGCCTTGGGTAGAATTTGCCATTGATATTATGTTATGTTGTTCTCAGGTGATATGGTGATCACCACCCTTCGAGGTGGGTTTGTATATGATGTATTGATCATTGCTAGATGGATCCTAAGGGAGACGAGATCAATGACACATCTAGTCCTCCCACGTGGAACCCTTGTTCACCATCAAGGATTCTCACGTCAGATGGACGGCTCTTCGTTGGTAGCATGGCCGTCGAGGGGCAAACTCCAGTTCTTGTACGATGGGAGAATCGTATACTAGTTGGGGACATCACTGGAACGGAAAGGAGAGGGGCATTCTCGCCAGCTCCGACATCTAGAATCTAGTCGCGCTATTGAAGCCCTCCTGGATTCTAGAGATGACGGGGGCTTGCAAGAATGTTTCCCCC
>JAANSK020171996.1:0-14920 GCA_011763485.2 Isoetes engelmannii
AACAGCTCGGATCGAGCTGAAAATTGGCAAGAAGGTGCGTTTGAGGCCGAAACGCTTACCTGCCAAATTTCGTGGCAATCCAGAGTATCGAGCAGCCCGCAGTGATCAATTTTGTCTGGACCAAAACCCAAATCCGTTCTGCTTTAAGGATAATCCAATTCTAGATGTGGTCGCAGAGATCTCCCTTCTCAAAATCATCCTTCTATTTATGGGTAAGAACAACTTTTTTTGCCTTTTTACTTTTAAATAAAGATTCAATAAAGGTTAAGCAAAGCTTTATCTTTAACTTGCTCTTCAATAATATCAAGGTTTAGAAATAGTGGATGGCTCTCATTTGATCATATCTAATAAAGTTGTTGCATGCAAGAGCGATCCCTCGAGCATCATATCGGTTCCTTTCCCTCTCAATATTAATCGTCCTCGATCATTTGCCTTGAAAGAATAACTTCATTAAAGACTGATCAGACTCCTTATGAGCTAACAAAAATTTCTCAAAGATTGGTCACTGACCATCTGCTTTGAAAGGCTTTCTACCTCTTCTCTAAGTCTGGTAATCTTAGAACAAAAATTTCTCAAAGATTGATCACTGACCATCTGCTTTGAAAGGCTTTCTACCTCTTCTCTAAGTCTGGTAATCTTACCATCTACTTTGGTAGGCTTTTTGCATCTTCTCTATGGCTAATAATCTTACCAATTTTTTTTTGAGAGAGACTTTCTACCTCTTTCTAATCTTACCACCATATGCCTTGAGAGGCATTCTACCTCTTCCTTAAGGCTGGTAATTTTTCCATGTGCCTTCAGATGCTTCTCTATTATCAATTCAATTCTTATGATCTAAAATTGCATTGTAGACACAATAACCTTGTACCTTTTCTTAAAGCAATCATTTGAAAACACTTTCATTCAATTCAAACCGCAAACTTTAGGTTGCTCCATGTGTCTTAAAAAGGTGAAAACGTTTCCAAAATAGTTTCTTACAAGACAATCTCCATGTCTTGCAAAAACTCTTTAGAACTAGCAAAATCACCAAATCGCTATGGCTATTCTTGTTTGCTATTTTTGTACCATAACTGTAGTAAAATTAATTGGTTAATCTAATATATGTTCCCATTGACCATCTAGACAAAGTTCTAAGGTTTAGCAAATAATGCATAACTTGACATTCATTTTGTTTACAACCTAGGAGAATTCAAGTAACATCCAAATTTTTCCCAGGCTTAAGCCTTATGAGCAATAACTCAGCGTTACATTTAATAACCTTCTTCATTAATAAACTTAAAGTTAAACAAATATTAGGGCATCAAGCTTCTAGCTAGAGTTTCTAGCACAAGGGATTGGATATGGTAGCCAACAACATTTGACATGTTTTACCACTTCATTCTAAGCTCGGAATAAATGTTTAGCATTGAATAAATTTAGGCAATGGATTTGGTCTAAACTTTAGATACTCATCAAAAGAAGAGAAACCATCAAAGAATAACGATGGCGAGACCCCAATAAGTAGCATCTTTGGATCGATCCAATGACCCAAAATGCATGTGATAAATGCTTGCCTTCCACGAGAATCACGATCTGGTGGTCTGGATGGACATGCATTAACCATATAAAATAAAATCAATGTTCTAATTATTTTAAACTTCTTTGTTTAGATTAAACGGCGTTTTATTATGTTAGGAGACTTAAAGGTATCCTTTTTTTATATTGAAAGGTATCCTTTTTTTTTTAGATTGAAGGACATCACTCTATTCATTTTCAATATCCTTTTTTTTTATAGTGAAGGACATCAATCTATTCCTCATCACATCATGATTACATTCTACTCACATCATGATTACATTCTACTTCATTTTATTTACCGATCACATGGAAGCCAATGCACTCCTAGGCGGCAATCATTCTGATTCTATGCTAGGAGCTGCTTTGCATATGATTATCCATTACATATGGCTATTCTACATATCACATGGAAGCCAATGCACTCCTAGGCGCAATCATTTTGATTCTACGCTATGGAAGCCAATGCACTCCTAGGCGCAATCATTCTGATTCTATGCTAGGAGGTGCTTTGCATATGATTATCCATTACATATGGCTATTCTACATATCACATGGAAGCCAATGCACTCCTAGGCGCAATCATTTTGATTCTACGCTAGGAGCTGCTTTGCATGGCAAGTCCAATGCACTCCTAGGCGCAATCATTTTGATTCTACAGTAGGAGCTGCTTTGCATGGCAAGTTTAAGGTCTCTACCACATGACCAATTGATTATACTTGAACCCATGACCTCGGGGCAATGGAATTTTAAGGCCCCCATTATTAGACTGATATTGGTCAGGTTTGAAACCGTGACCTCGGGTGTGGCAGTTTAAGGTCCTGCCACTAGACCATGCCCAGACTATAATTAAAAAGACAACTCTTAGGGCTTGCACCTTGTTCTTTTATTTTGTTTTGTTTTCTTTATCCATGCACTAACTCGAAAATTCTAGGTTGTAATGTGTAGCCACTATTAGAAGAGGGTTGCAATGGGTGGAATAAACGAGTGTTTTACAAAGAGTCCAATGGGTAAGAATGAGCTAGCTTAACCCAAGTTCAAAAGTGTAACTAGTAGGCCACAAATGCAATGGCAAGCATACAATGGTAAACTGGGTACGTTTTGGCTTACCCTAGTACATGATTCAAATAAGTAACGTCTTAGTTAAAAGGGGAGACATCATCTTTTCGGTGCTATGAAGAGCTAACTTTACTATCAAGCAACACTTATATACAAGTAGTTTGTAAAAGAAGATAGTGATGCAACTTGACATATAATACACAAGTTGAGGCCCTAGAAAACAGAAAACTACCTTCAATGATAAGCTGACAGAATCAGGAGCATATGCAGTTATAACAAGGTATCTAAGATATGTATGCAAGTTACAACAAGGTATCTAAGATATGTATGAGGGTTCTGACATAATTGTGGGATGTCAAAGAACAAGTAACATGATGGGGAAGAGAGTCCAAAAAAACAAGCATGAATAGCAACGATGCCAATGGGCTAGTGGGTTAAAGAGGGCATAGTATTGTGAGTGAAGTAGAAGGGAGCGCCTTAAATATCTGAGGCCGTCGTGTTTGAGCCAAAAGAACAAAAAAAAACAAGGGAGGCATATTCCCACAAGGGGGGGGGGGGTGCCTCGGTTTTCTAAGGTTTAGAAAAAGAAAAGAGAAGACGTGACGAAAAAGTGGAGTATGGCTAACCTAAAGAAAAGCATAAGGCATGTGCCCCGACCGACATTTGCCACAATTATGCTGCCTTCCTGCACAGGACTGTTCTTGGGTTTAGTGGAAACGCATCTTAGGAAAAACGCGCGCCAAATTTGGCCTCTTTGCCACCATCAGAAACACGCGCTCTCATTGGCCGATAGCGCCGACCTTTTTGGCGTGGATAAGGGATAAATTTTGCTCAAATAAACAAATCCCCCAAATATCGAGGAACAGAAAAAGAAACATTTTTAAAATGCGCGGGAAACCGCGGTCCTAAGGGACAATTCAATTGGCCGGTTATCCCGGCGACGTAATCGGTAACGTGGCCGCTCACGCTGTTTTGCCAGAACCTTCAAATCTGGACGTCAACTTTTTGTACTAAAGTAAAAACGTGCATTACATGGGCACTTTTTTTTACCATGTAAATTTCTTTCTTGACTTTCCATCCAGGAGAGGAGAACCTTCCACATTGCCCGAATCTAACCATTCCAATATGGGAATTTTTATTTCGCTATAACATCTTTGTTTATCATGATGGAGAACCTTCACCAAGCAAATTTAGCATTGTATACTCATGAAATTTTAGCTAGCGATATATATATATGCTCATAAAGTTCATGGAGAACCTTCACCAAGCAAATTTAGCATTGTATACTCATAAAATTTTAGCTAGAGATAAGGTATTCCCACACCTTTCTCCTTTCAAGGGGAGGAGAACCTTCAACAGTTCCAAGCCTTTCTAGACCCCTTCTTTCAGACCTTTTTTTATCTTCTCCACGTGTCACCACCAGCTCGAGATCTCATAATGGAGGCCCCCATCCACCCAAAGAATGTAAGGTTTGCCACACCATCAGAGCCCCACTTCATGACTACAAAATATTTGTGTTTGATTCCAAGTATCAGAATCTTATTCTAGATTTTCATCACTTGAAGAATATATGCTTCTTCATCTAATTGTCCACTAGTGCTACAAGCCTTATTGATACTTTACAAGCAATGGTGACCAGTTTGTTGTCGCTCTCTTGCATTATAAACTATCACAGATTCTTATTGACTCCTTATTGTTCTCATCCATTTATCAGAGTGGATAAAGTCTCTAACTATGTGGCTCACACATTGCGTAATGTTTGTCTTTTTAAATTCTACAATTTGAGTGTTGTGAATAACCTTTCCTTTCAAGTAAAGCTTTTCTATTCTTGTATGTATAAGGTTGCTTGCCTTTATTCTTCTCCAAATTCTATATCAATCATGGTATTTTTTAATTGTTTTCATCTTGCACTGTACAACTCATTTGGCAGTACTAATAGGCAAATTATAGGTGTGACAAAAGGCATAGCGTTTTGATGCACTAACGTGTCTTCTAATGGTTACATGATCAATCTTGAAGAGAACAGAACAACACATGGATCCTCTCCGTGAGCGACACGATGACTTTGTGGTGATGATGACAAAGGATAGATAGGTCAGTTTGAAGAGCATTAGTCGATATTTTGGTTGAAGATGCTAAATAAACGTGGCTTAAACCTACATAGGATTCGTTCGCTTATGAAGTTTGCATGATGTTAACACTTGGTGAGGCTGCGACTTTCGACATCTGTATCACCACAAGTCAATTTGGACAAGGAAGAAAACGTGCCTGCTTTCCTTTGATTTACTGTGCAACTGGAGGTGGTCAAAAGCAAGCAAGAAGAGGTGGAGCTAATGCCATACCAATCTCGCAACTACCGGAGAATTAAAAGAAAAATAGACACTTGAATGAATTGATGAATTGCTAGTTTGGTGGTAAGTCCTCTACCGTATATCCACCTAGAAACCAACCACCTTGCCAACTCTATTCCCTTCCCCAAAAAGCAACCATCTTGCATGTATTATTAACCAATTCCGTGGTTGTTGCACACAACAAGAAAAGGTTCACCTAGGTGTTCACCTAGCTAGGTGAATTAGTTCTTTATGTGATTCTGAAGTTTTGTGGACTGTCGAAAAACTTAGGTGGCATGGTAGGAAAGAACTTTGGTGACATAATGATTTTGCCATCACAACCAATTTACACATGCAAAATATGTGTGGGTAATGGTGTAGTCTTGGATGAATAGGAAGCCACACAACGAGCTGCTGAAGCTGAAGCAGAAGAGGAAAGGCACTGGGCACCAGCAGGGAAAGGAAAGTCGGAACAGAATTCGATTCGAGAACGATTGACCGGAGTCGTATTGGTGGCGAGTCGACGCGAGGCGCCACGCGTCGAACAAGGAGGGGGTAGTAGGTCAACCATTGATAGCCTATGGGGACCATAAGAGCAAATTTAGTTGATGGCAACAATATGGTCCACTAACGTATCATTGGGATTTTTGTTTGCCCATTTGCAAAACTTTTAACCTTAGGACAAGGCAATAAAATTATTCTGTCGGCGTCGACGGTGCGTAATTTAGCGGCGAGACCGGACGGCTGGGATAAGCGCGGTTTTTTTCCCGCCGGATTTGCCCGGCTGGAGGCGAAAAGCGTATAATGGGCCCGGGTAGATGACGCGTGGCATATCTTTGCGCGGCATTTCGTTGGACAAATCTTTGCTGTGTTGTATTTACCTGTATCTCGTGTATTTTAATTTTCTAACGGCGAAAGGGTCCGCCTCCCTTCAAAAAGAAGAGGCCTTCGCTTCCAGCCATAGCCAGTTCCGGTGGCCCCCTTCCTAGCCACCCCTACGCATCTTCTTCTCGAATACTTCCTTCAGTTCTTACCTAGTCCTCCTTATATAACAGCCAGCCTTCTTCCGCTCCTTCCTCACTTTTCCTTTTGAATCCTTCCTTGTCGATTCGTAGCCTCGGTCCTTCTCCGCTCAAAATTGATTCATTCATAATTCAACCCTTCCATGGCCGCAGTCTCCCGCTGTTAATCGCCTGATTGACCCAGTTTTTGGATTTCTAGAAGCTTGTGATGGTGTTTTAAGGATTTGGAGTTTGCTTTGTTGAGCTATTCCGGTGTTTGGAATGGAAGGAAAGCTTGGGAGTATTAGATCTTGGGTCCGCGGTAGTTTGATAGGTGCTGGATCCTTTGGACAGGTGAATTTGGCACTGAATGCAGCAAACGGGGAGCTGTTTGCTGTAAAATCGATTGAGTTCTCTGACAAGACTAAGAACGATGTCAAGGCTTTGGAAAATGAGATGCAAATTTTGCAGGATTTGGACTCTCCAAGAGTTGTGAAGTGTTTTGGAGGTGATTGGACAGTGGAAAATGGGAGATCAATGCGAAATGTGTTTTTGGAATACATGCCCGGTGGTAGCTTAGCTGATTTGATGAAGAAATTTGGGGGAAAATTGGATGAGCAGCTTGTTAGATCATACACCAGGGACATTCTTCGGGGGATTGATTACTTGCACAGCAAGAAGATTGTGCACTGTGATATAAAGGGGAAGAATGTTTTGGTTGGATTGAATGGGGTAAAACTTGGGGATTTTGGATCTGCCAAGTATTGCGATGAAGTAAATGAGGATTGTGTTGCAGCGGTAAAGGGGACACCGCTTTGGATGGCTCCCGAAGTTGCAAGGCAGGAAGAACAGGGCCCATCCTCTGATATATGGTCTCTGGGATGCACAGTTTTGGAGATGCTTACAGGGAAGGCACCATGGAGCAATATAGCCAATTCCTTTGTAGCTCTGTACAGAATTGGCTGCACAGAAGAGCTACCGGAATTGCCTAGCTCTTTGTCAGAAGAGGGCAAGGATTTTCTTCAGAAATGTTTGTGCAGGGATGCAAAAAGCCGCTGGACCAGCACCCAGTTACTGAATCATCCTTTTGTGCTTCAAGATTTGGTGATTGTAAAGAAAGCGGCAGAAGCCGAACCCAGATCTCCAAATAGCACCCTTGAATTCTCTGATGCTTGGGATAGCCAGGCTTCCACTCTTGAGAATTCTGTTCCAATCCTTTCTCTGAAGACCAAATCCTTGTTCAGGGAAACAGAGTCCCCATCCAACAGCAAAAGGACAAACGAAGATTCAAAAATTGCTCCTTCTTTTCCACAAGGAAAATGGATTGTAGTCCGTTCTCCACAGGGTAAGGCCTCAATTCCGAGCCTATTCAACAGATTGAGCGATTTTGAAAGTATAGATTCGCAACAGAGTTCTATTTCAAAAATTTCTTCATCAGATGATCTCACATCAGAGCACGGAAGTACGAGCAGTATGGAATCGAAGGATGTAGGCCTTTCTGGTCCCAAATTCCAGCAGCGTGGTGGGTTTTTTACCACAGAACAGGCATCTGGTGCATTTTTAATTAGGAAACAGGGGTTTTTGATCAGAAACCATGATACGACAGTACAGGGGAGAGATTGTGGCAGGGATTGAAGGAATTGGCATGAAATTTTTAATTTTCTTCTGTGCCTGTTGGAAACAACAGGATACTGGGTGCATCACGTTTGATGTAAATATGCATTCGGGAAAAGCAGGGACAAGATTTGCAGTACAGTTGGAGGGGCCAGAAAAAACCTGACTCAGATTGGCTTGCTTGGCATGTTCTTGCCTGCAGCATCCAGCAGATGAAAATTTTTACAGAGGTTTTCTTACTGGATCCAGCCTTGCACCTGGCCTGGACTACACATTTTTGTAAATTAGTGTAGGAATTCTTTGGGGCATCCAAATTGCTTGCCCTCATATCTGTACATTATGATCTGGAATTCTTTCTCTTAATTAAAAAGGCAAAATACAGAGCTCCACAGAGATGCAAATTTCAAATCTCATTCATTGTACCTATTCTGGTTGGTGCCTTTCTTTTGGATTGTTTGGTGTTGCTTGAGTCCAAAGTAGAGTACATGGATTATTTTGAGTAGAATATGGTGTAAAAAATGGTGTATTTATTTGGTATGGTAGGTGTATTTGGTGTGCTAGGTAATAAAGGTTCTTTTGTATATTTTTAATGTTTTTTTTGTATATTTTTAATGTTTTTTTATTTTTAAGGTTTTTGTTAGGGTTGAAGTAAGAAACGGTCTTATTGTATTGAAACGGTATGCAAGTGGCCATATGCAAGTTGAAAAGGCACTTGGTGTATCCCTCTTGTCTTCAAAAACGTGAATTCCTCACATCTTGGTTTTTTATTTCTTCTCTTAATAACGTCACCAGCCTCCACACTCCACTTCAGTAGTGTATAGTCCAGACAAACCACATGCATTGCTCTCTTTTCCAACTTGCAAGAAAAATCGCCTGCGCATCATGGCTCAAGTTGCATAAAAATCCTTATCTTTGTGCACAGTTTTGCTGTCCAGTACTACTATTATCATGGATTTGAAGCTCAAGTTGCTTAAAAATCCTCATCTCTGTGCATAGTTTTTCTGTCCAAGTATTGCTATTATGATGGATTTGAAGCTTTTGGCCTGTAGTTGTGAGGTAGAAACTCCCAAGCATCTGGTAAGTTCGTCGTTTCCTAGCCACGCAATATGGCAACTTGCATCGATAGAATTATGCATGTGAAACACGTTATACGACATAATGAAAGAGCATTTTAAGGGCTTCATGGAGAGTTTGAGACTAAGTTGCTTATGAGATTCAATACCAACACTGTCACATTAAAGAATTTGAGTGAAAATCCAATGGTAACGAATTTCTTCATGTGCCTAACATTAAGTTACATGTGCACTATTTGCGTGACAAACCTTCAGTTGTCAAATACATTTAAGAACAAGGCGCTATTTGTTTTCAGATTTTATAAGCATCAAAGTTAAATTGACCTGGCATCAAATTATGTTCTAACTACGTTAGACATCATCATACTGACTTGTATTCTGAACTTGTTTCTTAATACATTAATTATCATCATACTTATATCAGGAACATGTGTTGTAAAAGATTAGAAATGTGTTTGGAATGTGTGTTCCTAATATATTAGCCATTATCTGCAGTAGATTACCCTTATAGTTTGTTTTAGCATGAAGAAATAAAAGGTATTCAAAAATTAGTTACATCAAGACGGATGAACCAATTAGAATTTAATGCTCTTCTATAATGGTTGGCCCATGTATAACATAGATGTGCTTTTTCAAACTGCAAATTTGTATTTTAGGTTTCGTTTTACCTAGGGGTCTGGATTCCCAAGATCCCCCTATTGGGACACTTCCATAAACCATTTTCCCAACCACCTTCTAAAGTCTCCCATATACTACTGGTACTAGTTTATAAGTTTGTAAACCTTTGTCCTTTATGATAGAACCACCGAAAAATGATTTTCCTATGCAATCTACTTGGCCTATTTGTTCCTGGTTATTGGCCTTTTTTTATGCTTCTTATGTAAGTGAACACAATATTTCATGGGTGCTTTTCACCCGACTTCTGATTGGTTCCTGTAGCCCATCCTCAACCACCAGCTTGATGAACTTGTGAATATTTTCATACAAAATAGCGCCACTTCTAAACCCAACTCTTTTCCATTGAGGTTGAGGTTGAGGTTGAAGCAACACTTACCAAGATATGCAAGAATATTCTGATCAATAAATAGCTTGGAGGTGCTCTAGCGATCCTCTCATAGCACATCCAAACTTGCATATTTGTGATGACTTCTCCATAGAACTAAGATGTTGATTTAGATTGCCATGATTCAAATCGTCTTTCTTATTTTGGGAGGATGTTGGTATTTGTGCGGGAACGCTACATGTAATGCCGCATGCGACGTTCCCTTCCCGCCCTTCCCGCTTGCGCGTCCTCTTGCAGGCCATGGGCTAGCAGCATTGATTACCATTTTTTGAAGTGGTCGAGGTTGCTGCAATCTCTCACATTCCTTGCTCAACCTCTCGCATTCTCTCTTCCATGCTCTTCTACAACTTCTGCACGACTTGAGCGCTCAAGATTTTTCTATGCTCTCGATGATTTGGCGCCTCAAAATTTCCTGATTTGGTTCGTTGAGTCGGGGTGAGTACAAAAATCCGAGCAAGAATGGAAATGCTCTCTTGCTTCTTAACTTGCTAAATGATTATCTAACATGCTTGGCTTTTGGACGGTTTTCTTCACCGATACTAAGAAGCTTTTTGCATGTAAACACAACATGTAAACGCAGCAGATAGAATGCAGGTTTTTTTACAAGTTTCTTGGGTTATTTTTACAGGTGAGCCATCAGTCCAGGCCAGGCATGGAAGATTATTTGTCGGTAAGACCCATTGTTTTATGGTGAGAAAGTAATCAATGTCGTTTTGAATCAAAATGCAGGTATGTATAAGTTTCCTTAGCACTTTTGCAGAGCTAAATAAGCTATAAGTTGGGATAATCATTCTTTACTGGGATGGAATAGTTTTTTGGATAGTGCTTGCCTCCTCTACAACATCCCCTCTGTTGGAAATAACTTTGGCTTGATATGTTCGGTTGTAGTGGACCACGGAAAGCATTAGAAGAGCTTATGATCCTAGCCCATTATTTGGCTGCATCTCAATGACCCAGCCAAAGTTGTATTACCATTGCATACTATTCTATTGCCTACTTTTAGCTACAATGACGTATTAGAATGAGATCTGATTGCACATTTGAAGAAAATTACATCTCTTTCTCTTAGTGACTTCAATCAGGTTAGGGTTTATATCAACTTTCGCAAGAGCTACTTGCTTCGTGCTGTTTTTTTTTTTTTTTTTTTTTTTTTTTTTTGCCTTTGCTTCTCCAAACTGACTCTGTTGAAATGAGTAACAATTTTTTTTTTGTCCAAATCACAGGAACTGGTCTTTCAATCTTTAGAAAATCCGCCATAATGTTATATCTGAACCAACCATGGATATTACATGTAAGATTTTGCTTTGCATGTTGCAAGCCTCTGGCAGATTGGTGTGGCTTTGTTCTAGAAGAGAAGCAGAGATTTTGAGAAGATTACACAAGTCCTTATGTGCAGGTGCAACTTGGGCTTCTCTCGAAGTATACTCGTTGAAAATAGAGGTTGGTTATCTTCGCTTATTATAATCTATTGAGTAGGTGTATAATGGGCATATGCTGGAGAAAGAATAAGATTTACCTGCTGATGGCTGACCACAAGTTTCAATTCTTCTTTCTTAACACCAAAAAGACCAAGCAGACAGTGGTGAACAAGGAACTGCACTTCTTCACCAATGATCACAACCTAAGTTTGAAGTCATAGTTTAGGGTGAATAACCCCTCCAAGTGAGATTTCAATAGGTGGAACTGCCCTATCTCTCAGCCATAACTCCACTACATGGAATGGGATTTGCTAAGGGCTTCTCAAATGTTTTGTGCTCGGACATTAGAAAATCCCCAGTTTTAGCTGAATTATGTACATGTATATATGACATGCATTATACGAATCGGAGGTTGGATATTTGGGTCAGATTGCTCATGGCAATTCATAAAATTATCCTTCAATCTAATGATTCGCAAGAGTGTTGCAATTAATCCTTCTAACATGGCAAGTTTTTATTCTTTCAATGTCATAGTTGAATCAGTATATGATAGAGATGGCTGAGTCGTGAGGGGAGACTACTGCAACCTACAAAGGATATCATGACGGAAAAATAAGATTTATATCATGATGGAAGAATAAGATTTACTACTGGTGGCTGTCCACACATTTCAGTTCCTCATTCTGATATCGAGTTTTATTCTGGACATCTTTTAAAGTTGTTATCTATGTAATAATGTAGCACCCTTTGCATGCGATCTACAAAGTCTTATACCTTCCTTTCACCATATGTAAGCACACCATTGATAATGTATAGTTTTTGTATTCAAAGAAAATTCTTGACATGTTGTTTGATCATGGAGTTGAAATTGCAAGGATTTTTAGCATTTTGGAAAGTACGACTTGATGATTGCACATTTTAGAGCATCTAGAGCTTTCCAAAATCATCTCTATTGTGAATAGGCAGTGGTAAGATGTTTTCTTTTGTCTTTAGACAATGTTTGAGGTATTACAATGAGAATGCATGGAAGGGATAAATGTCAAATTCTTAATATTGTAATCTGAAACTTCATAGTTAGACTTTATAAGTTTGGAGTTCTATTCTTCCCGAGCATGTTATTTTGTTGGAACTTATAGGAGGTCTACATTCCTTGGATAAAATATTTTTGTGATTGCAGTTTGAAATGTTATGTCTCTCTGGATTATAGATAAAGCTATGTTATATGGTTTAAACTAGAATGACTATAGATTTTAAATGTATTTCCTTGATTACATTTGAGACGATTTGCAGCATCTAAGCATGTGTATTTTTTTTTCCAATTGTAACAGGAATGGAAGTGGCATGTTACAATGAAAGCCTATCAGCTTACAGCAAACAACTTAGAAGTCGCATTACAGAGTACTCTTCATAAATGAGTACTAGTCGGAAGTAAGTTCCAATGTTATGGTGCATAATATTAATCCTTTTGAAGACTAAAGATATGTTGTTCAATTTTGAGACAATATTGTAGAAAATCTTTCGTCCAAATGCACATAATGTGGTTATTTGCCTTTGTTATGATTACATGTTGCATGTAGATTTAGAGTGATCACATTGCCTTCTAAATAACATTTTATCTGGCATCACCAGTTTGTTCACGATAGATACTCTTTGCCATGGGTTTGAATGCTTAATCTTGCATTTAAAGGTCTAAAAACAACAAGTTTGATGTATGATCACCTACGAGGTTCAAGTTTCACCACTAATAGCTCTAGAAGAGATACTAGAGACACACACTCATCTTACAGACACACACTCACCCTACAACTGGATATAAACATATACATATATTTGACATACAATATCCCACCTCTAGCTCATCTCACCAAACTGTATATAATAGTTAATCTTCTTCCTGCCTCGACTCTCACTTTCATAAACCCATGATCGGCTTGCTTTTGTCCCATAAATTTACTTTTTACCTATTAAGTAGTTAACTATTTGTAAAATGCTTGAGATTTTCACATGACATGACATTGCAACCAAGTTATATTTATTCCATGGTACACCAAAGCATGGTTCACGAATGCTTTATATCTAGTTTATATCTTCTCATCAATGAGTTTGACAAGGATGAAAAGGATTTAGTAATTTGAGAAGAATGACCTCATTATACTAACGAGTTTGACAAGGATGAGAAGGATTTAGTAATTTGAGAAGGATGACATCACCATACTGCTTGATGAGTGCTCAGCCTTTCACAAAATGTTCTTAACACGAACGACTTTTTGTTTGCCTTTCTACCATCTATAGGCTTACCTTCATATGTGGTCAAATTTATATATATTACATCATGTTTATTGCATGAACAATAAGCAACGACTCTGTGTTTTTGCATTCAAATCCCTCTAAAACAATCTACATTTAGGATTTAGGGTTCTCGAGCCACTGATACTTAAAGTTATAGTGTTCCTTCTCCAGGGTTTATGGAGTTTAGAGTCTCCCTCACAAACTTGGCCTACCCTTATTGTTTGTTTCAGGAATCAGTTAATACAATAATTTTTTCCATGAAATTGACAGCATCAAAGGAACAAGAAGAAATCACTAAATAACAAATTTCAGGTTTAGTGTATAGGGTTTGGGATTTGGGATTTGTGTGTTTAGATACAACATCATGACCATGTATTGTATCTTTCACAGATGGAGACAATTCCAAAGGTTTGGTTTAGGATTAAGAGGTTACAACTTCATCATCTTATGAACTCTGCCATGCACCAACAACATTAAGCACACAATGTAGTTGTTTCAATTCCATACACACCCACCGCAATTATCCACATTGCTAATATCCAAATTTTCACTGCACTTCAGTTGAATACTTATTAGATTTGTTATCTTCCACAGAATCCTAAACTGTCTTCGGCATCGATCAATACCCTGGACTCTATGCGCTCCGCCCTCTATCCTGCCCTCTCATTCTATTAATCAAATCTATTATTTTTGCCTATTATTACATGTGCTCATGACTAATGTGTGACCTCTATAGATCCTTTTATATCTATTATTACCTATTATATCTATAAATGTTATTGTTTGACACCTTCTTACATCTATGGACACGACTATATTTACAACTCTTTAGTTCATCTAATGTAAAAGCAACTTAGGTTGCATTCTGCTTTATCCGCGAATAGCATTGTGCTATGTGGCAAAAATTCTTTTTCCTGAATCCCCATCCAACTTCAATAGCGACGGTCCTGCTACCGAGTTCTTGAATTTACTTTACATTCAGATCATTCCAACCATTTACCTCTCATTCCGAACCTTTTATCCGTGATTCTGAAGCATTTACTCCTGATTCAAGAGCTCCAATAAGTTTTTACTGATGCAAAATGCAACCTAAGTTGCTTCCACATAATGAGAATGCCATTTTTGGGCAACATTTTGGTTGTGTCAGCCATGCCTCCGCGTTCCACAGGTCAGCACCGCTTCCACAACCAGAATGTTGCTCAAAAGGGCATTCTCTTATACAAACTCCACACATGCCTATCCCACATGCCCATGAATAATGCCCGGGATCGTCGAGTAGACGTTTCTAGTACTTCAAGATAATATGATGCTGATGTTGAAAACCATATTCATTCATCAGCTAGTGTTTGATTGATCAAGTTGCAAACACTGTCAAAGCCCCGCTTGGCATGGCGGACCTCCAATACTTTTAAGAAGCATGATTTAAATAATTAGAGAGAATAGTTGTTGAGGGTATTCCTGGCAAACCCTCAACTTGAATGGTCTAGGACCTCCAGGTTGCTTCAGGCAACCACTCTGG
>JAANSK020172107.1:0-14920 GCA_011763485.2 Isoetes engelmannii
AAAACAATCCGAGGGTTGTTGTCTTTCTCTGCATGTGTTTGTGCATGAACATTGTGCATGTGCATGCATGTGCATGTGCATGTGGATGCATGTGCATGTGCAGTGTGCAGTGTGCATATTCAGATGAGATACAGAAGGGCAGAATTGAGAATACATGCAGAATTGAGAATATATACGCATCTACTTCTAGGGAATCAATTTTGTTATGTTCAAGAACTTCATAGAAAGCATATTCTTACTTGGTTGCAGCTTGAGCTTTTCGCCGAGTCTTTGCAATGGAGTTTGTAGTTTCCTCAGAAACTGTTTGCCTCTACATCGTCCAATTCAGCTGGCTATCATCATAACCCAATGTACATGTTACAATTATAGATGCAGATACAAGTATTGTTGCTATTGAACCAATGACCTCTTTTGAGCATTTCCATGGATTCCAAGGATATGTTGTTCAAGCATATGATGGATTCAAATTCCATCCCATAATATTGTGTATTGGATATTGTGTATTGGATATTGTTAATCACATGGTGGTAGTCTTTTATTTTTTATACTTAAAAACACCTATGCTTTGCTTGACTTTTCACAATTTCTTCTCATGGCTTTTAATCTTCATGTTTTCTTTGTGTGGCCCCGAAGGAGCCCAAAAAAAAATTTATATAACAACAAACCATTACATCCAACAAATCTAAATTAAATTTCCCCTAAAACTCCCTTTGGTTTGGGTGCATATTCACACGGGGGGTGACGTAGGGCAGCGAGAGCCCCTTTTATACCCATAAAATAGTATAACACAAGTATAAAATCAACACCATTGGGTATAATACCTCAAACCTTATAGTATTTTGTAATTATTGTTATACAGTATAAAAAAATTTGTACGAGCATACCCAACAAATGAGGATCGCTATCTACGGTCCAAATCAAGGCATAAGTCGTGAATATGCCCATCCAACGGCTCTCGTTGCCCAAAGTCACCTCCCATGTGGATATGCACCCAAACCAAAGGGAGTTTTACGGGAAATTTAATTTAGATTTGTTGGATGTAATGGTTTGTTGGTATATGAAATATGAGGGAAATGTTTTAAGCACCTTTTCTCCAAGTGTTAGGTTATGGCTAATTTATCGCTCTTCCTTGTAGATAATGTTGTTTGCCCCTTGAAATCCTCATGTGTTAGTTGAAGCTCAACTGCTTTGTGCAAGCATGGAATTATTCCAACACTTTAAAAGCTAATTGGGAGTTCTATATTCATTTCTTTCAATAAACAAACTATTATGTAACATGCAATAAATATGTTCTATAGATAACATGCTACTAAAGTCCGACAACACCGTGCATCCATTTATGCAATTAGACCCCTTTAAGTTAGGGTTTCAATTACATTTAGCATCTAATGCATATTTATTCCTAAATGCTAAAAATAGTGCCATAAGGGATTCCGGACCCATTCACTCTGGGTCCAACTTCATGCCTAAGGTAGAATTGTATTTATGCCCGGGTATGACGGGTAACGGTTACTAGTTACTTAAATACACAAAGAATTTTATCAACGGTATTCCCAAGTGATGTTTCTTCTATTTATTCAAAAATATGTCCAGTAACAACGCAAAGACTTCTTTTGCTTGGTTGTCATCCCACGATAGTGCTTGTAAATTCTACACTGAGTAAAAGAATTGGGAAAGTAATGTATAATACCAGTTGTAGAATCCAAGTCTGACAACAAATTAGAGCTTGGCAGTTCTAACCATTAAGGCCTATAAAAAACCTACGTATATAGAGAGAACATATTATGCACAATTCATTATTTTTAAGGATAAAAGAATTTAAGATTACCATTCCTAATTACGTAGTCATTCATCACGCACTACAGAAGCTCATCCATATCTTCGATTTCAATTTCCACATCTGTCATCACAACTACACATCTATATTAAGGTTGACCTTGATGGGACTGTTCATAGCAGAACATAAGATAAATAATTATGCAGCGAATAGTCTCAATGATTAGGGTAAAGTTTCACTGCTCCTATCACAGTCTTCTCATGAATGCATACCAAAAACTACCAAAATGTAGTACGCTATACAGCTTCTGGCTCATCAAATTCAAAAGTTATTTTCACAAATATTGTAGATTGAAACATGCCATGGATTTGTAAGCTATGACAAAACCTGCATTTCTAAAGCAGAGGTGCATAGCCATAGTGGATTTTCATCCTTTGCTGGATTACCCCAGGTATAACAAGTGTATATTGCGCTATTATAGAGCAGATTGCCTACTCAAATGAATCGTGCTCAACATGTTCTCTATCCACTACGAAATGCTCAATATATGGACGTGAGTAATCTTTTTGTGTCTTTCTGTATTTTCTTGTTCTTTTACTTTCATATCACTGCTTTGGGTTGCTTTGAATTGGTCCCCATGAGAATAAAATAGAGTTTATGATGATACTGTAAGTTATTGGATTCATCCTACAATATGATGGTGGAGATTTGTGTGTTTTATAGCCGTGGATGCAGGGTATCTTCACGCAAGACTTTTGTTCTTCTAACTCTGTAGCTCTTATGATTTTAGTAGCAAGACTTCATCTATTCATAAGAAATTCTGAAAACTATTTCTATTACAGGAAGCTCTATAATACAATGCATGGTTATGGTAAATTTGTGAAACTAATTATGTTAAGTTAATTTCTAGCAGCTTAATACATAGCTAAAGATTTGCCAGTAAGCATCTTAAATGTTGTTTATTTTGTATTTTGGTCTCTGCATTTTTAGTGTTCATTGTGGAGTTAATTGTTTATTATATATTCTTTTGCAGACTTGGTTCTCCTGGCTGATTTTGAACATGGACTTGCATTTGTTCAGTCACAACAACGAGCGTTGTCCTTATTGTCGAGCCTAGCAGGTACGACGACACACTTTTTTGTATTGGAGACAAGTTAGTTATAACATGAACTTTAAAGAAAGATGTCTTTAGCAAAATTCCCAGCAAATATTTCCATAATAATTATAAATGTATAGAGCTAGGGTAACAAGTCCATCCTAGCAGAAAAGCTGATCAGAGTAATTTGAGATTCTATATACGTAACTGAAAGCACAAGAAAGAGAAGTACTACAACAAGGGTCTTTAGAAATTTATGCCTTTATTGACGACCGCAATGTTCAATTTATGTATTAACTGAAAATAGAAAATAATGTATATTTAATGACCTCAGTTATGTGTTGTTTTGCAGCCTCTGAGAGCCAAGCATTGTCATGATTGTGACAAGTGTGTCTTGCATTTCGATCACCATTGTATCTGGCTTGGGACATGTGTCGGTCAGTTCAATCATTGTCGATTTTGGTATATTAACGATTGTATGTGTGCTTAGTAAACTGTCTGTATGGCTGAGCATGTTGTTTATAAACAAACTCTTACCTTTTTTTTAGTTTGGGTGCAAGAGGGTGCACTATAAACAAAGGCGCAATGATCATTGAGTGTAACATATGGAACTTAAAAAACAACATGTTACAGATGTGCTACCAAAAAAAAAAAAAATTCCCAGGATGCAGATAACATTATTTTTTTATTGCAGAAAAGCCTCCTATAAATAAACGGTTACTTATCTGATATAAATAAACAGTTACTTGCATGGGCTTTGGGTCAAATAGCTAAAACCAAAAACATATCATCGAAGAGAATATAATATATAGTACAACAACAACCGACCAAGTGTAGATCTGTAGATTAATCTATATCTAACTCTTGAAGTACAAGGATGCTTTAGGGAAGTTGCCATCATCAGAACTTGTTGAACTTCCCCACTACTATGGCACGTAAGTAGTATCTTCAGTTTTGGGGATAAAAAAGAGCAGTATTTTCTTGTAGTTGCACCTACTTTACTATGGTCATTTAACTTATATGTTGCCTGCCTCCGCTTTCCAAGAGCCCTGCACTGTTGTTGCACTGGGGTTATTTACTTTGCTTTGAGACAAACATGTGGTACTAGAGGCAGGTCACAAGTAATGAAAAGATTATCTACAGTAGACTATATAAATGACGAGGCAAGATTGAGAGCAAAAATAACGTGATAAAAGATGTAGTATAACGTGGGAGCCATATTTCTCTTGTATAGAAAAAATATATTTATCTTTGCGAGATTGTCTTAATAAATAAAGGGAAATTTACTAACTGCGGTATGTGTGTCAAAGTTTAAATGACAGTTGCTGAGCATTTGGTCATATATGACAAAGGATTGGTGTTGTCAGTTACTAAAAGTGTTTCTAGTCTGGTATCTTCCTGGCATGCAGATGGTATGTTCTCTTGAAACACTATAATGCTAATTAGCAATTACTGTCTGCATCTTTTTTTACAAGCCTACAAATGGCCAGTCATTGAGTTTGGCAGGTCAAAATAGACACATAATTTCATATCTCCATGATGGAGGTACAATTTAGTGGTGAAAATGCACTTGGCCTGTAGTAAGCATTCTTGCCAATGTTTGAACTATTACATTTATTTTCTTTTCTTTCCCCAAGAAAAAGCATATTCTTTTTTGATGGAGTGCTTTCTGCTTTCATCTATGTAGGGTAGATAAAGATTTCGTCTTCAATGTATATTTTTGCTTATCTTACAGCTCTTTATTTCTCTAGCAAAAAACATCGAATTAGGCTTCAATACATGGATGGAAGGACTGATGGCGTTGCGTATGTCCAGATTGAATTTCATATACCCTGGTGGAGATTTAACAATCAGTAAAGGCACAAGACATGCACTTTGTAATGTTACTAGAATGGCAAGAAAATGGCCAGTTTGTAGATGATTTCGGTCTGTTGTTGATCCGAACAAAGGGCAAAAGCCATGTTTTTATGTTTCTATCTTTAGAACAGAGCTCCATATGTAGCAAATGACTCTATATTGCAGAATGCTTTTGGCTTAAAGGCATATATGTAAATCAGGAGATACGGATCTACAATCTAGAAGCTATGGTATCTTCGTCCAATTCTAGCTTGAAACCATGATTTACGGCTTGGGTTTGTGCTATCGAACTTGCTGTAGAAGAGACTTCATTTCGTCCACACAGAGGCTAGAAGCCATTTGAATGTTGGTCATAGCTAAGTTTGTCATGTGCTTTTCTTACAAGGTAGAGAAGAATGGTAGAGAAGATTGTACAACGGATTGTGCCTGGGTTAAAACCCTTTCGTATTTATTGTTTAAAGCTAGGTTGGGTTGCTATTGAAGCTACGGATTTACTGTTGATTCTTGCTACTAGGATACGGATTTTGATCTACCAATTTGCTCTCGGGTTTTCCTTAACTGGGAGATTTTAACATTGATGCCTTAAGAAAACACCCGTATCGCAATCCCTATATGACAACTTCATCGGATTCCAGCAACAAGTACCAAAACCAACTTGCTACAATGCTCTACTAGATCACATCTGGACAAACTTCCCCATCACAATGTGCAACATCGCAACGTGCTACTGGAGTGACCACCAAAGAGTATTCATGACACTGAATTAGAAAGACCACCCATGATCAGATAACGTGAATAGAAAATCCCTTAGTCAATCATA
This sequence comes from Isoetes engelmannii, assembly GCA_011763485.2. NCBI lineage: Eukaryota > Viridiplantae > Streptophyta > Lycopodiopsida > Isoetales > Isoetaceae > Isoetes > Isoetes engelmannii. Next base: position 5,551 of record JAANSK020172107.1, read on the forward strand.
CAAATTTCATAGAAAATTCTAATATACCATTTTTTCTTACAAGCACCTATCACAAAAGCTTGATCTTGGAATGTTGCCGAACGTATCTTTTATCACTTAACAATATCAATTTTGGAATATTATCCATTTTTCTTATGCTCCATTATAGAGCATATATGTAATCATATTCCTACATGTTCTCTTATTGCTGTTCATATTATACGTACTTTTGATATTACACTAAGGGCAATAGAACATCACCACTATCAAGGTTTGCAGGTATTACCAGCAGTTCCTATGCTGGCAATGTAGGACATGGGACTCACTTACTTATGTAGATTCTCTTGGCTCCCAAGCCTCAGTCTATTCATTGCAATTCAGAATCGTAAGAATTAAATTTATCATCTACACTACTGCAATGCTTTATAAGAAAGTTATATAATCTACTTTGTAGAGAAGTAAAACAAACCAAACACATATCGAATTACTTCCACACTCAAGTTCCATTAACCAACCAAACCATCCTCCACCTACAAGCTAAGCTAATCATATGTGAAAGTTGCTTGAGCTAGATCTCCTGTCTATGTGTGTTGCATAGCTCTTGCACAATGTAGTTTAGCTGAAAATTCCATTCAAAAAATTTACCGTGATTGAAGATCATGCACTTGAAGTTATATTTCAAATGGTTGACAAAACAGACCATCTATTACACCCCACCTACAAAATATTTGCAAAGGCAACCCACAGTGCGTCAGCACCTTATTCTTGTTAGATGCATCAAGTATATGGCCTTTGTGCCTTGGATCGTTTTTTTACTCTAGTTATGATGGCCTTTGTGCCGACTTGTGTGATTCTATGTCCAACTCCATGGGGTCTTGGGTTGAAAGCCGTGCCCGTTGTGCCAAGTAGCATTGTTATGTTGCTCCCCTTGGAAATGTAAGAGATGTGTTGTGGGTGGTGGTCCTCGTGCCATTTAGTGGTGGAAAAAAGTTGTGTTGTGGGTGTGGTCCTTGCTCCATGATGTGGTGGTCCTCATGCCCAGTGGATGTTGATGTGGCGGCCTTCGTGCTAGAGATGTGGTGGCCCTCATGCCCAGTGGAAGTTTGACCCTCGTTTTGCAGGTTCTTGAAGAGGGAATTGCACTTTTGGTTATGGTATTGGAGCATGCTTATGGCTACGGTGTTCAGAAAATTTTATGGGGAGCTTTGCTGGACACTTGGTGTAGAGGGTCTTGTTTTGGAGTATAGCAGTGGTGGTTAGAAGAATCTTTCATCACGATTTTTTTGTGAGTTCTTGAAAGTTTTTTCTTGTGGTACTTTGATCATGTTTTGTGATCCCAAAAAGGCCGGTGCATGTGGGACTTTTGGAAATCTTGGTATATTGGAAGTGTTTCAAGAATGTCTTCTAATCTCAACTAGGCTCTAGAAATAATATATGAGGCTTTTGATCCAATGTTTCTGTACATAAAATCTCTATAAATGTTTTTGATCCAATGTTTATGTCCTTAAGATTTATATTAATGTCCTTGATCCAATGTTTCTGTATGTAAGATTTATATTAATGTTCTTGATCCAATGTTCCTAGACATAAGATTTATATAAATGGTTTTGATCCAAGTGTGTGCCCTTATTAAGCTTTGTATTGCGGGAGAGTTTTCAGGCATAGGTCGGGGCTATGATTTCCGCATTGTATGTATAGGACACCCTATATTCAAGCCAAGTTGAGGTGCTTAATTTCATTTAGATGTTCTAAAATTGTAATTTCAGTGCCAATTTGCAGGGAGGGGGACTTGAATAGCAGCGGTCCAAACTTGGAAGTTCGAGAGCAGCACATGGCGGGCGCTTGCTCCAAGAAAATCCAGGATTTTCTTGGAAGAAAATCCAGAGGATTTCTCTGCTCCGTTTCTTCGCCATGATCTTTTTTTTTTTCTTTTTTTGGCTATGTTTCTTGACAGATCATTCCAGCAAGGATGGAGGCAAATTCAAGGGTTCTGATGAGGCCATGGCGGTCTGAAGATTTGATTCCTCCAGTCCAGGGTACATGATTTCCTTAGCGCAGGGGTTTCCTGCATGCGGATTGGATTTGATTTGCAGGGGTTAATATTGTGGCCTTTGGGTTGCTGGCAGGGGCTGCCACAATAGCTTCTAAACTGGCTATGGTTATCTGAGGATGCCAGTTTGTCTGTTTATTGTTTTTTGTCTGTTGTGATTTGCAGGGCTCTTTGTGGAGTGTTTGCACAGAACCGTCATGTTATGCATGCTTTTTGTGGAATCCATGACCTTGTAGGCACGGATATGAATATGAAATGCTTTTTGGCACTGAGAGCCATATCTTCACCATTCCGGCCCAGGACTGGAAGGGGCAATTTGGGCAGCCTGTCCATAGCGTGCATGGTCTGAGGACCTTTTCTTTTATTTTTTTTCCTGCCTTGCAACCATCGGTTCGATGGAGACCTTAGGATATGGCGCGGCTTTTTTTCTCCAAAAAGATATTGGCCGTCGATCTGGCATCATATCCAAGATATGCGCCAAATCCATGGCTGGCATTCAACCTCACAGGAATAACCCAAAATAGACCATAAATGTTTATGATCTAATATTTTGTGCTTAATAAAAATCAATGATTTGTTTGATCCAATGTTTCTGTTTAATAAAATTGTGTTTGGAATGCAATTTGGGATGCTAAAGTCTGCAATGAGATGTACATCAATTTTTTTTTTTTTTTTTTTTTTTGAGGAAAGGGAGCTTTTAAATATTTAATAAGAAAGAGTACATATGAACACAAAGGTTAGCCAAGAGATATTACCTCCATTGGCGTTGTCTACCAAACAAAACTTTGAGCCTACCAATCTAATGATCAAGAGGAGCATTTGAGAAGGTGCAGCCTCTGACCAGCTAAACATATGAAGAGAAACCAACCTAGCAGCTATACATTCCTCCTGTGAATTAAACATGCCGGCAGGAGGAATTGAATTTACAAGAGAGCTATATACATCACGCTCTTCTTTAAGGTACCAAAATTTCCAAACTGTTTGAAGAAGAAAAAATTCACAACTGCAACCAAAACCTAACTTGAAAACATCAATGAACTCCTTTACAGTGAAATTCCTGTTTGGAAGAAAGGAAACCTCCAAATCAGGAACGATACCAGCAACCATAACAACCTCCATAACAGCCTCCATTCTCTTGATCTTCAATTATATCATGCTTGATAGGGTGCTGTATCCTCAGATTGAAACCACACGAAGTCTTCATCATACTCACCAATTCCCAGTTCCAAGAGCACAGGAGGATTTTGCCAATCAATTATGGTCCAGATGTGAATGAAAGCTAGAATCCAAAGGAAGTGGAAGGGCAGAACATTAAGTGCAGCAGTTCCTTCTGTCACAAACCTGTACATATGGTAATTGTAGCTTGTCTCAAAGGCCCGTTTCTAAACTTTAGACATGAAATTGCTAAATGAGAAAAGAAGGATGTTCAGAGCATATCCCTGATAGCCATGAAGCATTATTTTTCTGAAGGACGAGATAAAGGCCTGAAGGTGAGGAGGAGGAGAGGTCTGTCCCATAGCCTGAAGCCGAGTCAAAGCTTCATTCTCTGAGATATCCTCAAACTGTGGATGACCATCCATCAAGTCTGTCAATAGATTCAACAAATCTGAAATCAAGAAAGTCATTAGAAGTGAGGTTGAAATGCTTAGGCTTGAAGAGATGAAAGTGACCAACAAAATCTCCAAAAACAAGCCATGTCTTATCAAAGTTATCCCCCTTTTTGGACCTATGAGACATGGCACACGAAGTTAGCTCAATCATAAAAAGATATCTCAAAGAGTTAGTACTCATATTCCTTTTCCCTATGGTAATAGCGTTTCTGTATTTCCAAATGCTCCAGATGGTAGTTTGAATTATGGTATTGAAAAACACGTTGTTACCATTCAAGAGATGTATCAAACTTCTGTTGGGATCAATTCTAAAGCCATTTTGATACATAAGGTCTTTTAGCCAGTTCCAGAAAGGGGTAATTCTTGGATAATGAAAAAGGTGAACCACAGTTTCAATGTCATGTCTACACATTTCACAAGTAGAGTCAATAGCAATTCCTGAGTTGGAGAGTCTTTTAGCAAGGAGTGATTTGGAAGGAATTGCTAAATGTAAAGCCATCCATGTCATTAATTGGATTTTTGGCTGGCAATAGGTTCTCCAACAGCCTTTGAGAATTCTAACAAATTCATTGCTTGCAATATTCCAGATTCTAGGAATTTTAGAGGACTTCGATCCTGAAATAGCTTTATAAGCTTTAGAAACCTTATATCCACTCTTCTTGCCTTGCATCCAATTCATATCATCATCTATGTTGCAAGCAGGAAGGGCAACCACACAGGAAATGATATGAGTGTAGATCAATCTATCAGTGTGAGATAAGAGACCAAGTTCCTGCAGCTGATTCCAATTCTTCCATCTATTATAATACCATAAATCAGCTAGAATTGAAACTCCTGCATTCTCCCATTTCTTATAGACTTTGGGGTGCTGCTCAACCAGACAAGTGAAGCCATCTTTAGCAAAAATAGGAGACCAGAAAATTGAACAAGAGCCAGAGTCATGGCTTAGAGGCTTATGGTGAAAAGATGGTAGAATGTAGTTCCAAGCCTTTATGAGCTTTCTGAGCACTATAAGGTGTTAGGGGCAGGGCTAAAATTCTGAAAAGCAGAATCAGGGAAGGAATGAGGACAATTTTTCCTCCCTAGAGGCAGGCTTTTGGAAAGCCAATATCTGATAAAAGAACAAGCTGGAGACTGAGAGCCATTAAGAGTTTTCGAGATGAACTTTGCCCCAAGAGCAGCAGCCTGGTCATAGAGATTCTTGCATCCTAAACCACCTTTAGATCTATCCAGAGCGAGCTCCTTCCAATTAAGGTAATGCATACCTTTCCAAATAAAGTCCCTGACACATCTTTCAATTAGATTGTAAGATTTGACATCAGCAATTAAGACAGATGAAAAGTAGATGTGTGTGCTGGCAAGAATAGAATTGGCCACAATAATTCTGCCAGCAGTAGACAGATTTCTCGAAATTCCACTCACTTTCTTCTTAATTCTATTCACAATGTTATCCCAAGCACCTTTTGTAGAATTATTAGTTCCAAGAGGAAGGCCAAGAAGAGTAATGGTGTCTGAAGGACTAATAACTTTGACACCTCTGACATTGATATTTGGATCAGGGTTGTCCCAGAGGATAGAGCACTTCTCCAGATTTAGAAAAACACCAGAAGCAGCACCAAAAAGTTCAATGCAATAGAAAAGGTTATCAATGATTCCATTATCAGCCTTGACTACAATAAAAGTATCATTTGCATACTGAAGGATAGTGAGTTGTTCATTGGAATTGGGCATAATTAATCCAGTAATTTGATTCGACCTTTGCAAACAGAAGACAAGTCTGGCCAACACCTCAGCAACAGTGAGGAAAAGATATGGTGCCAAAGGGCAGCCTTGCCTGACACCTTTCTGGATTGGGAAAAAAGCAGTAGGAGAACCATTGATAGACACGGAGGAGTAAGCATTATTATTAAGACCAAGGATTCTCTGGATTAGCTGAGGGTGAATACCAATACAGTCCATAGCATGTTCTAAAAAATTCCAGTTAATGCAATCGTATGCTCTCTTGAAATCCAGTTTAAGCAACAAACAGTTCTGGTTTGACAGACGGTTCCAGTGAAGAGCCTCATTGGCAGCAACATAATTATCCAAAATGAATCTTTTTGGCAAAAAGGCAGATTGACAACTGGAAATGGTTTTCTGGAGATGGGCCTTAATTCTGTCTGCAATAATCTTAGCTACCAGTTTATAAGTAGTATTTGTAAGAGAGATTGGCCTCCACTCATTGATAGAAATAGGATTAGATTTTTTAGGAATTAGGGAGATAAGACTAGGTGTAAAAGCAGGATGTAACTCCAGATGGTGCCAATAGCCTCTTACAAAAAGAACAATATCTTTCTTCATGCAGCTCCAAAACTCAAGGTAAAACTCAGGTGGAAGACCATCAGGGCCAGGAGTCTTCCCGTGTTTTACTAAGGCCTTAAAAATCTCACATTCATCAGGGCAGGCCAGCACACTATCATCCATGGATTGGGAGTGCTCAATCGAGCTGAAAATCTGAAATTGAGCATCAATCATTTCCTGACTTTCCATGCCAGATTTAAAGAGATTCTTGTATTTGGTTAAAACAAATTCCCTGATGGAATTATCGTCTTGAATAACAGTCCATTATCATCTTGAATCTGGGTTATGGCATTATTAAGAAGCCTTTGCTTAGCTTTTTTAAAGAAGATGGAAGATGAGGAGTTGTCTAATTCCTTGGCAAAGGAAATCTTTGCTTTTAGAGCTAGACCCCTAGCTTGGTATTCCTCAGCTTGCTTGATTTGAAGCTCTAGCTGGTTCTCTTCCTCATGAAGGTGAAGGCAATTCGGATCAAGCTCAATCATTTGCCTACAGATTTTAATCCTATCATAAAGTTGATTTTTCTTGGCTTCTCTCTCAGCTTTCATATTCTTCCCCCATTGTTTAATCCAAACCTTGCATTTCTTCAACTTATCATAAAATTTAGCCATTGAATGATGGGATTTAAGCTCAGGCAAACTTTGATAAAAGGACTTGAAATCACTACAGAAGTTGGAGCTATTGAGTAAAGAGACATTCAGCTTGAAGGAAGTCTTTCTACTACTACTAGAAAATAATTATACACAACACTAGTGGAAGATCTCTCTAGATAATGTAGAGCCCATCAAAGCTCAAAGCTCAGATCTCCCAAGCAGCCGTATAAAAATTGTGATTGCCACATAAGCATGGCCATCCACTTTTGAAGGCCACAGATACACACGAAGATGTAGGATTTGCTTCAAGGTGTGCTGTGCAAGCACCATATTCAGAGCATTAATTTTGAAGCTTTCGTAGCATCAATCTGCTTGGTTACAGAACATTTTTTGCCATCATATCTACGCACGTGTTGTATCAGCATCAAGGCATCAAGCAAGCTGAGGCCACATATTAGAATCAGGATCTAATCACATAGATCACCTATATCTCGTAGTATTTTTGTTTTGATCCAACGATTTATTCAAGCTTTACGGATCAAGGTGAGACTATCACCAGTTTCGACATTAAGATAAATGCAACCAGTGCAAGCTCCGCCAAGTTCACCTGGAGCTCAAGCTGCGTAAGAGCTGGAGCGAAAAAAATGACGACCTAAAGCAAGAATGGTAGAAACCTACAGAAAAACCTCGGCCATAGCAGAACTTCGAGCAACTCCGCCATAGCCGGAGCCATAAGCACATCAAATACTCCGGACAGATTTTGCTGGATCAATCGAGGTGCATTACCTCATAGACGTCCATACAGAGATAGTGCATTAACCCTAAATCGGTAGAGCGAGAAGAAGAAAACAAATAATTTGGACATCTGTACCGTTAAACTTTTAACTGAAAATCAAGACCGTAAATCCGGTTGATACAACACTTACCGTAAAATCTTATAATATAAGATTAGGGATGGCATAATCCTTAAGGTCAAGAATTAATGGTTGATAGTCAGAGAGTGTAGCACCAACATCACCAGTCACTATGCAATTATCCAAGGTGGAAGAGGAACTAGATATGTAAACCATGTCCAGATTACAAAAGGTTCTATCATTACCCTTCCTTTTATTAGACCAGGAGAACTTCATGTTAGAGCAGGGAATATAGTAGAAGAAATTTGTGGCAAGAAGGTCATTCCAACTAGATCTTTCAGCAGCTGTCATGTTAATATGATTTCCAAGCTTCATGTCCCACTGAGGGGTATTATTAAAATCGTCAATCATAATCCATTCAGAAACAGGAAGGTGAGAAATAATATGACTGATGTTTTGCCAAAGAAGGTCTCTCTCATGCGGATCAGTGCCGGTATAGATGTTTATGATCCCAGTAGATACACCATTATAATCCAAGATAATATACTGCTTGCAGGAATTATAACTATTGAAGGAAGCCACTATATTCATGTTAAACCATATCATGGCCAAGCCACCTTTAGATCCATTGGCTGGAATAATTGTATAGCTTGCACCATTCCTAATCCAAGTTGCAAGGTTATTAGCTTCAAAGTGTGGAAGGTGATGTTCCTGAAGTAAGATAAGGTCGGCCTTATACTCTCTAATGGAAGCAACAAACCTTTTTCTTTTGATGGAACCCTTAATTCCCCTCAGATTCCAGGAAACAATCTTCATGTAAATAGATTGGTATTGTAGAGAGACTCAATTGAGCCATCTCCTCTACTCCTTGTGAACTTAACTGGGCCATTATAGTTATCTGGAGTGACAGAGCCATTTGATACTCTATTGGGATTTAGAGGTTCAATAACCCTATCAGGAGTTCGTTTCACTCTAGCATTTTTCTTCCATTTGATGTTCTGTTGAGGAGACTGAGTATGGTCATCTTCTGAAGAAGATACATCAGAGCTGATGTTTTGAGATTGATGATAATCAGGTTGACTAGATATTCTTTGAGTATCATCAGAACTCCTATCGTTCTCAAGAATAGTAATTTGTTGAGGAATCTGTTGAGCCACTGGAGCAGATATGGAAACACTTGATCTATCACACAAAGTAGAATTGGAAAGAGTACTAACCTGATCAAGAGACTCTTCAAAAGGAAGTTGAGCCAATTCCTTATCTGCCAAGTCTGTGCAACCTGAAAAAAGGCTTTTTGCTTTTTGTTTTTTCTTATTTTTATTTTTCTTTTCATGCAGGTACTATTGAGCTAAAGCTTCATCAAATATATTTTCTACGAGCCTATAAGAGCTACTATTAACATCATATAACAACTTAGTGACAGAAGGAACCACAGAAGAGGAGACAGGGTCTATGTGGTTGGCAAATTCAGAGTCATCAAGTTGAGGAAGGGAGACATAGGTCTTAGCAGAGGTGCAGAGATGGGGGAAAGTGAGGACATCATTGTGGGCTAGTTCCTGACAATCTCCATCCTGATTTCTCTTCTCTGGGTCTTCTGGAGTCTGCAACAAATTTCCCTGCAGTTTAAGAACAACTGAACATTGATCCACTTGAGTTTGCTGCAGTTGCTGATCAGTCTTCTCATAGGTGGCTATTTGCTGTTGATGAGACCAGCGTAAACTTTAGTGGCTAAGATTAGCCAAGTGGCTAAATTTTAGCGTTTTACAGAAAAACCTTGGCTAAACTAACATGGAGGAACTATTTTTGAAAAAAGAAAAAATAGCCCAAACATTTTTTTTAAAGGTTTGGATCCATTATTATTTTAGCCAAGCATTCGAAACTATGATGAGAACAATGTGACAAGTTTAGCCAAACACAAGAAATTAGAAATTCCAACACTTGCAAACT
>JAANSK020172218.1:0-25131 GCA_011763485.2 Isoetes engelmannii
CACGCGTCACCAGCCCCTCGCTTTTCGAGGTTTTATGGCGTGGCACGCCTGAACAGCCCCTCACTTTTCGAGGTCTTTTCTTTTTTTACTCTTGTGTTTTTAGTGTTGGTGATGTGCAGGTACAGGTTAACAAGCGGCAGCACCTTTGACTTCTCCATTCGTGGGATTTTGGGAGCGATTTCAGCCCTACGTTTGTCAAAGCCCCTTGCTGAAGGCTTATCACTAGGGTTTTTCCTCGAAAACCCGAAAGGGCGGGTTTTTCTAATCCCGGTGATAAGCTTTCGGCAGGTACAACAACCAACATCTATTAGCATTGTAATTTTTGGGGTCCAAGATCTATAATTGGATATTCCCTTTATTTTTTCTTTGTGGGTAGTTCGCATGTGTGTGGCCTTCCACTGTCAACCATTGTAGAAAATCTGCTGAGAGATGAATGAGAAGCCTAGGAGTTTTTGTCGTTTTCATGCGAGCCCCATAGAATCTTCTTGGGATCATGTTTTTCTAGGTTTATTTTGGATGTATAACTCAATCTCAGTAGTAATATTTCACTTTTCCATGCCCTCAAATATAAACAGTCTCCTTCTCTTCCAGATTAACCACAAAAGCTAACCACAAGCAAGATGAAAAGCTCATTTCCGCAGTTTCAGTCTACTTCTCCTCCAGGTTGACCACAAAAGCTAACCACAAGCAAGATGAAAAGCTCGTTTCCACAGTTTGGACCATGTATCAGGGTAAGTAGCGAGCATAACATGCTGGCTAGATAGAGATGGGCCAAATAGGGTTAACAACCAGACCATGCCAACCGAACCCGCTCACACAAGAAGCAATGCTCAATACTTCTCAATCCTTTGCTTACATAGAAGACAAAATTCTGAAATCCGGTGGTCAATTGTATGGACCAGTTGATCTGAAAATATCTGGAAAAAAAATGAACATCTAGAGTTTAGGGGGATGGCGCAGGCGCGTGTGTTCAAGGCGGTGGTAGTGATCAACTTCTGAGGAGCGGATCGGCATGGCCCCAGCGAGATCGGAATCGCAGCCCAGGGCTGCCGGATTGCCTGAAGGGCATGCCTTGAGCTTCAAACCGCGGGAGATGGCGCGGAGGCGAGCTTCTGGAGGATCTATTTCAAACTCGGTGGCTGCTGAATTGCCTTCCCAGGTCTTGGGTTTATCAGCCCCCACGGTGCAGGGGGAGGCGATGCAAGTGCAGCCGTCTCTGGAATTGGGGAGAGCATCGAATCAATCCTCCCAGGGTCTGGGAGTTCGGCCTTCCCAGGGTTTGGGAGAGCCCAGTAGATGCAAGTAGACGGTTTTGTGGGATTGGAGGGGGCTTCAGATCAATCCCGTATGAATTATATGGGTGAGGGAGCCCAGACTGTTGTGCAGCAGTTTGCGTTGGGTGAGCATGTTTTGGCTGGGGAGCAGCAGGCCGGTGGTGTACAACAGATCCAAGACATGGAAGGGGCTACGAGGCAAGGGTTGGAGGAGGCTGGTGCACGTTTGTGTGAAGAAGGCATAGCTGTTATGGGGGGTGCTGAACAGGCAGAGTTGCAGCAGTCCGACCATGTGGAGCTGGCTGTGGGGGATCGAAGGCGGCTTCTTAGCGAGATGCAGGGCTTGCTAGCAACACCCTCTCTTGAAAGATATGTGGAGGCTTCTCAGTCTAGTTTGAATTCCATGGATTGTGTTTTGGCAACACCAACTTCTCTAGTGTTGTTGCCCTCAAGCATGCCTCCTTTGGAGACTGCTTCGCTTGTGGCTGGGGAGTCTTGTGATGGGCCGGATGGTGGCCCTGTGGCAGTTCCTGAGGGGCCAAATCAGTCTGCTATCGCTAAGAGGCCGAATCAGTCTGCTGTGGTGTATCCGAAGCATAGTGCTCCAGAGTCCAGGGCTGCTGCCCGGTTTGTGGGTTCTTCTCCCAAGGGGCCGGTTGAGCCCTCTGCTGTGGGACTGCTGGATGGGTTGCAACCGGTGGGAGGAGTTGCTGTGGATGCGTCCCAGGATGCAAGGGCTGCTGCCTCGAATCTGGTGCGCTCTGCCTGGAGAGGCAGAGACACGATTTCTCGTGTTACACGTCCGGGCTTTTCCGATTGGATCAAGAGGAAAGCTCCGGAGCAGCGGCCAGCTCGTGTTGAGGAGGCTCTCAGATTTGCGGCTGAGCATTGCAGTGCTGGGTTTTTTTATAGGGTATATTCTTGACACCTGGAGATTCAGTTCGTGGCTTGCAGGCCACTTGAAGTGGCTTGGCCTACCTAGATTCCAGTCCCTGAAGTTTTTGCCCAACAATGTCTTTATGATCATGTTTGAGGCTGAGTCCTCAGTTCATCAGTTGGTTAGTCGAGTTTGATGCTCTGGGGGTGCTTATGTGCTTTATCAGTACTATACTCCGGGTATGTCCACCAGTTCATTGACGGCGGTCAAGATCCCATGTTGGTTCCAGATCGAGGATCTTCCTCCGGACATGATGGTGCCTGAATTCCTTGTGTCCATGGCTAACGGGTTGGGAGACCACTTGGCGCACTCTATAGTGCAGGTTCCCAACATCTGTGTGGCTCTACCGGCTTTGCAGCCTTTGCCTACTTCCCTGCCTGTGTGAAGCGGTCCATGGCATTTTCTTTTTCAATTGAAACTTCTGAATGGCCCTGACATCCAGCGCATGTTTTCGTCTGTTGAGTTGCCTCGTGATCCAGAGGAGGCAACATTCGGGGTGGCTGGGCAGGCTCAGGGCCTGCCAGGAGATGGGGATGTATATGTGGAGCCAGTTGAGGAGCCCCAGGCTGGGCAGGTGTTCGGGAATGATGGGGTGCTACGGGATGAGGATCGGGGGTCTCCCCCTCCTGCCGGGGTGGTCAGACAGGGGGGCCCTGGCAGGGGCGGTGGTGGCCCTACCAGGGGTCGTGCTGGTTTGGGTACGGGCTGTAGAGGCTTTGTGGGCCGAGGGGGCTTTGCTGGAGGTCGTGGCCATGGTGGCTATGCTGGTGTTAGGCCCAATTATGATCCGCCTGGAGGCGGTCGGGGTCCAGGGGGGTGGGCCCTGGCGGTGACATCAGAGATGCTGTTGGTGGATCCTCTTCTGAGGGGGTACTGAGACAGCGGGGTAGGCAGCCGATGAGTGGAGGACGTCGTATGTCATGGGCTGCTGAGGTGGAGCAGGTTTGTGCTATCAACCCCCTGGCTTTGAATGATGGTTTAGAGATCTTGGATGGCCTGCGGGATGGGGGTGAGGGGGGCCATCCTCCTTCTCCGGGATTAATAGGTCGATCCTCAGTTAGAATGTGCGGGGGGTGCGGTCCTCTAGCAGCAAGAGGGCCCACATCGCTTTGGCACTGCGACAGATGCGCCCGGACATTGTTTGCATCCAGGAGCATAAGTGCCACAGGGGAGATATGTCCCGTTTGTTGGATATGGTGGATCGTCAGTTTGCAGCGGCTGCCTCTTCCTCAGGGCGGACGAGTGGGGATACTTTGATTGCGTGGAGGATGGATGTGCAGGTCACGTACTCTGCGGCAGACAAGTTTGGACATTGGACAATTGTGAAGTGGTTGGGGGGTGGCCAGGAGTGGGGGATTGTTAATGTGTATGCCCCGAACCAGCCGTCTTGCCGGGGTGCATTATGGGCCACTATTCGGCATAAGTTGCGAAGCCTTGGGGGCTTGCAGGTTGCGTGGCTGTTGTTAGGGGACTTCAATATGGTGGAGAGAGCGACGGACTGTACTGGCCCAGGCACGCAGGTGGTGCAAGGCTTCGAAAGGGATCAGTGGTCGCGCCTCATGCAGGATGTGGCTATGGTGGAGGTTTCGGGCGATGTATCATTCACTTTCTGTAATTGGCAGGTTGGGGCTGCCCGCACATATGCGCGGCATGATCGGTGTTATGGCTCTCCTCTCGCCTTGGATGGTGCGCCTTCTTTGCGCAGGCAGAATATTTTAGCCTCCTCGGTCTCAGACCATTACCCTCAGCTGGTTTTTGGGCGAGGTGGTGCTCCTCCTCGGCCTTCTAGGATGGTGGTTCGATTGAACACCCGGCTCCTGAAGGATGCGGACTTCTCGGCACAGTGCCGGGACTTGTGGTTGGACACTTTGGCCTCTCAGGGTGGTATCGCAGGCAAGGTGGCGGCTTTGGCTAGGGTGAAGCAGTTTGCTAAGGAGATTGGGAGACAAAGGGTGCAGCAGGAGCTGCATGCCCTCTATTAGGAGTTGGTGCGGCTTCGGGCACGCCCCTCTGATGGTGTTAGAGAGAATGATGTGTTGCAGCGCATCAGTGCTTTGGAGCAGGTAAAGGTTCAAGAGGCGCGTGTGAAAGCGGGCCTCATCTGGTTGAAGGAGGGGGACACGAATTCATCTGTGTTCTTCCGAGCGGCCAGGCAGAGGCGCTATATGGCATCCATGGCATCTCTTGCCTTGTTTGATGGCCGGACGTTGGAGGACCCTGCCGAGTTGTGGCAGTATGTGCATGCTCATTTTTCCAGTTTCTTTGCACAGCGTACGCTCCCCTATGAGTAGGAGATGCAGGACCTTGTTTTGGCGGCTGTCAAGCCCTCCATCTCGCCTCATCAGCGTGAGAGACTGGAGCAGCAGCTCTCGAGGGACGATTGCTGAGGCATGTATGTGTATGGCGAAGGACAAATGCCCAAGGCTAGATGGCATTCCTGTTGAGTTCTTCCGGGCCTATTGGGAGTGGGCTGGTGAGGCAGTGTACCAGGTTTATCTTGAACTGCTTCAGTCCTCGCAACTTGATCGGATCTTGAATACCGCATGCATTTCCCTCATTCCAAAGGTGAAGCAGCCCTCTACTATTAGCGATTGGCAGCCTATCTCTTTGTTGTCCTCTGTCTACAAAATCATTGCCAAAGCCTTGGTGGAGAAGCTGAAGCCGGTGTTGTCCTCAGCCATTAGTAGGGTGCAGTCTGGCTTCGTTCCTGGGAGGAACATTTTGACAAATGTGGCGGCCGCCTACAAGGGATTGTATTGGGCTAGGAGAACAGGGCAACACATTGCGTACTTGAAGTTGGATTTTGCCAAAGCCTATGACAGTGTCCGCTGGGAATTCTTGTCTGCGATGATGCTGGCATTAGGGTGTGGCTCTCGGTTCACAGAGATTGTTATGAAACTGCACAGGTTGGCCCGAGCTACCGCAGTATGCCAGGGCGAGCCCTCGGCCTTCTTCTCCTTGGGTAGAGGAGTGCGCCAGGGGTGCCCTCTAGCTCCGTTCTTGTTGACGATTGTGGCAGAGGCCTTGCCTCAGTTGCTTTTGGCCGCTGTGGAGGAGGGCGTGGTGGATGGGCTCCAGATGCAGGATGGCAGCCAACAGATCATTAATCAGTTTGCTGATGACACCTTCCTCTTCTTGGTGGCAGAGGAAAGCAATCTGCGGAATGCGAAGGGTCTGCTTGACACTTTCTCTTTGGCCTCGGGTATTCTTTTGAATTGGGGTAAGTGTTCTGCTTTGTGGGCGTTACAGACTCCCCCCCCCCTCCCCTTGCCTGGCCCTTTTTTCGTGGAAGGTACTCCTCGGAAATGCCTATACGAAGTTGTTGGGTATTCCCTTTGGGGGGGATATCTCCATAGGCCGGGTGTGGGATGAGATTCTGCAAGGGCTGCAGAAGCATCTCAACTAGTGGAAGGGCAGTAAGCTGTCGATGGCAGGGAGGATCATTGTGGCCAAGTCGGTCCTCTGTAGTACGCATGTGTACACGGCATCCGCCATGCTTGCTCCGGAGGGGAGGATGCAGGCGTTGGACCGGATGATTTGGAACTTTGTGTTGGGCGCGGACGATGAGGGGGCGGTGGTTAAGGTAGCATGGTGGAAGTGCCTCCGCCCCCGGGAGGATGGAGGTCTGGCCATCTTGGACTTGGCGCTACACAGTAAGGTGTTGGTTTCCAAGTTCGTGTGGAGTATCTTGTAGGAGGGTGCACCCTCCCCTGGTGCGGCGATGTTATTGCAGTCCTTCCGCGGCGTTTGGGAAACCTTCTGTCCAGGTGGAGTTGCCATGGGCATTGCTTATGGGCTTAAGCCTTTCCCGCATGCCTCCCCCTTTCTTACGGGGGTGTTGCGGGCTTGGGAGCATGTGCGGGTGCTGTTCCAGCTAGATCCCGCCTCTGTGTTTCATCACTCCTCGCACTTCTTGTGGGTCCCCCTGCCTCCGGCGCGGCTGCCTCTGGCTGCCACCCTGCATGCCCGGATGCAGGCTCGTTGGAAGCGTGCTGGTGTGCACACTTTGGAGGATTGGTATTGGGATGGTCGGGTTGCACCATGGGAATTCTTCCGAGCCCGGTTCCATAGTGATCAGTCTATTTGGGAGCACGTGGCCCATACCATTCCGCTGCATGTGCCGATACTGTTCCAGGGAGATATGGTGGTACAGGTTTGGAAGATCCACCCAGAGGTTGATGATGCGTGCTTCGTGCGGTCTGCATACCGTACGTTGGTTATTCATGACACTTTGCCTCCTTCGGGCAAGTGGTCTTTGCAGCTTCCTGGTTCCCGCTGGCGTTCTGTCTGGGTCTAGACGTGGAGTACCCTCCCTCCCCCAAAGGTTCGGGTGCTCTTGTGGCAGGTGGTCCACCAGTGTATCAGGGTGAATGCCCTGGTGAGCAGGTTTAAGCCCGGGGTGAGTCCGTTGTGCCCTTGTTGCGGCCTTCATCCCGAGACTGTGGAGCATTGCTTGGTCCTCTGCCCTCACTTGCAGGCAGCCTGGGATTGGGTTCGGGCTCGGTTCCAGGTTTGATTGACCAGCCAGCAGCTGCTGCTGCATTTGTATCCAGGCACCTGGCCCCTTTTGAAGAAGGAAGCCTTGCACGTATGTGTGGCTTGGTTGGCGTGGCTAATCTGGAAACGGCGACAGCTGAGGATTTTCCAGGGGGTGCTGCAGCCTTCGGCTTCTATCATCCCCCGTCTGAGGTACAAACTGTTTCAGAGTTTCTTGGTGTTCCCTAAATTGGCGGAGCGGAAGTTTTCCATTTGGCAAGACTTCCTTGGGATAGTAAATGATCATGGACGTTTTGTTCAGTAGAAGTTGAGATGATGTTGGAGTGGCGGAGTGCCTCCTCGGGGCAGCTCTTCCTTCTCCTCATCCACTTTATATTCTTGATATTCTTTTAATTTATTAAGATCAGTTCTTCAAAAAAATAAAAATTTGTATGGACCAGTTAGTTGCCATCATAGAACTGCCACCTTTTAATGAAGCAACTTATCCCACACCCATGTCCAAACACTTTTCCACTGTGACTGAGGGACCTGAAGATGCATCTGTTAGAGGGAGGTTAAATTTTATGCAGAAACAATTTATAAACAGAAGAAATAAAGCGCCTTGGCCTGATACCCTGTTGACAACCCCATACAACTATTTCAATTTGCGGGCCAGAATCTTGTGGCAACAATACAGCAATAAGAATCCAAATTGCTCTATCCCATCTGTACAACAAGAATTATGTTCTGAATGCTTGCCATGATAGGAGATGGCCAGATTCATACCAAGCTGCAATAGCGTTTATACCAGCAGCTATCCATCGACGTTGTGTCTTTGAAGGAACAACCACACTCAAAGGCACATTCTTTGAAGTGAGTGGATGGATGGATGGATGTTTTGATGTCCACAAAAAGCCCTAGCTTATAGGACACTTTACAACAAACCCAATTGTCTTGCCCCCCACCAATGTACATGGCTAAAGTGACTGAGGTGAGTCCTTCCCCCACTGTATGGCAGGAAAGGCCATGCTTGAACACTCTTGATTTGGAATAGTTAGGCTATGCTTGAACACTCTTGATTTGGAATAGTTGCACATTTACTGCTAAAAGCATTTGGATTACTTGTTTAAGATTCTCTAGCAAACTTAAGAATTTGAGACCTTTGAGATGGGCAACCCCTAGTTTTGAGGGCAACCTTTTTAATTTTGATAATCATGGGCGTACTGTCGTACTGGATTGTGTCACATATTCTCTAGCCTTCATAGATGATAGATTCAATTAAATTCAGTAAAATTCACTTTGCATTTTGTTTCCATACTCTTGCCACCATCTTGTCATTATGCTTAAGCTTTGTGGTGACGTAAGAGTGCATAGTCACGTCAGTTCCTTCATATCATCATCGTCATCGAGTTTGCGCTTCTTCTGGAAATATTCGAAATCCTGGTTCTCACTGCTGGCCACATTGCAAAATTCTGTTATCCCCTCTTCCAGTGCACGCCTCTTCTTCAGAACCATGGCATAGTCTTTGGCATCCACCATTTTTGAGGTTCTCGACTTCCTTAGAAGAATGGTGCCATCCAGGATTTTGCTCTGTAAATCTAAAGTCTCCTTCTCACTCAAGCCCTATATTCTTTTCATGAAAGTTTTTTCAAAACAATTTGGGGTCTGGCTTTGCAGGCAGCTCTCCATTAGTATCTTTAAGCTTGCCCCGCTGCGAGGAAGCCCATATCTCCGTCCATTTCTCCCAAATTGGCTCATTAGAGAGAATCAAGTTGTATTGATCGGACATGGATTCTCGTTGTTTTCTTGTGGTTTTTTTTTTCCTTCTCCTCCACATCCTCATCATCATCTTGGTGACCCTCGACGAGGGCGTATAGGCATAGCTTCTCAAAAATTTTCTATTTGTCTGCTTTGTTTCCTTTCGGGCATGGGGGACTAAATGATTTAATCAGGACACAGGCTGCAAGGCAAAAAAAACATTGTCAGATTCTGTAATAAGCACTCTTGGACTTTCTCGACTCGCGAGTTGAGAAGGCCTAAAGGAGGGGTGTACATCAGACAGTAGGGGCATTCTCGAATCGTGAGCCGAGAATGCCTCAACTACCGTACAGAACAAGGCAAACATAGAGAGTCCCGACTAGTAAGTCGAGAAGGTCAACAGGACATGCATGAATAAGGCAATAGGTGACTTCTCGACTCGTGAGTCAAGAAGGCACCTAGGAGGGGCATGTATAAGGCACTCGGGGCATTCTCGCGAGTCGAGAGTGCCTCAGCTATTGGACAACGTCCACTCGGCAAACTGGAAAGGCATGAACAAGACGCTGGTTGGTCTTCTCGACCCGCGAGTCGAGAAGGCCATCAAGAGTGGCCTCAACAAGACAATGAGGGGTTTCTCGACTCGCGAGTCAAGCATGCCCTCGATGCAGATGTTACCTTATGTAGATGGCATTGGCTGCAATCGTATTCTGGCAGTGACTAATGCTAGCTAGTGGGGGCATCTCCGCTGACAGAACTCGGCATTCCCTTTTACTATAACGATCCTTAATATGCTGCGGGACTTCCCTTTTTGTCTGCAGAACCTACGTGGCCCACACTGAGTGCTGCCCATCGACTACCCTGAACCTGATGTCGTTGCCCTTCAGGTCTTCCTCTGTGCTCCAACTATGCAGCGCACCTGTATGTCGTTAAATGGTATAACATCTGCTGGCACGGGATCCGATATGGGATGAAGCATCATCAGATTTAAAATCTCCAGCATATGAGTTGTATTAAATTCTTAGTGATTCAGAATCATTCTGTTAATATCGGATTTCATCATGTTTAAACCAGCCTTGGAAGTCCACAAAAGACTGTGTTTCTTTTTTTTTTATGTGGCTTTAACATGTCAAAGACCCGGAGATACTATGGATATGCTTGTGGTTTAAACACAACAACGTCTAATACTTAAGGTGCTCGCAAGCAGAGTTGTTGGGCCTCTTATTCCTCTTCTGTCTGGAGAGTTCTACCTAGCCCCATATATATGGTATTGGGCATAATGTTGATCGTCCGTAGTTAGATATTTTTGGGGCAATGGTAAAAAAATTAGAATGGGTCAATATTTAAGTTATTGCACAAAAATATAGAGATAAATAATAACTTCTAAGGATATATGCGGTCCCTCAATGTCCCTAAGGACTTGGAATACAAGACCTCATGGCTACTAGCTCAATGCAGTAACCACCAAACGAAGATAACAAAAGCATAAAACAAAGGTCCAAGTTAAGAGGTGGAGTTGAAGGCAACCCAAAATTAAGTGGGATGTAAAATGGTTAAGTTGAAAAGATGTGAGCAATGCATGTGGCTATGGTGGTCCAATCTGAATACATTTAAGACATCAGACCTAAACAAACATAAAGGTAGAAGAATCCTTTGTCTCCAAATTTTGAGGAAAGTGGTCAGATAAGATATGAGCCTCATCTCAATAACTACAGAGCTGCCTAAACACTAAATAATAGGGTTGAAGATATAAAGCCTATCAAGAGTGCAGTACGTTCTATCATCTCCATTCTCTTGTTAGACCATATATATTTAGAATTGGATGAGGGAATATAATTCAGCTTATTGGCCTGAATGAGAGTATTCCAGCAGTCCTTATTTCTGGATATGTTGATTTTATTCTCTAGTTTAAGGTCCCATTGAGGGGTATTATTAAATTCCCCTGCCATAATTTGGTCTTGGTCACCACCTTGGAAATTCACTAATTGATTTATTTCTAGCCAGATATGAGTTCTTTCATTGGGCTTGGTTGGGGCATAAACATTGATGATACCAAGGACCTCACCCTTCAATTTAATTTTGATACAATGCCACTTAGTGGAGGCATTATAGTAAGAAGAGCATTTTATTGGAGTAGCACTTTTTTACTTTAGCCATTCCTATGCATGCCAACAAATTTTGGCGTTCTCTGAATGGCCAAAGGTCTTGAGAATGGTACATCAACATTCAAATCTAATTCGTTGTCACCTATGGAGCTGACTGTGGCACGTGCAAAGCCAAAACATATGAATACAGGTCAATTTGAACTTGGACTTTATTTTTTTAAGTTCAGTCGACCCCATGGGAACGTACCCTTATACATGCTTTCAGTTGTGAACCTGACACTCTCCATCTTCGACGTTTGGAACAAGATACAAACTACTCAATATGATGTTTTTATGTCGGCTGACCATGAATGATAAGACTTCTCTGGTCAACCATCTTCTCTAATCGGACTCAAACAAGCTTAATGTGGTGATACGTTCGCGAAGGAATCATTTGCCATAATTGTGCAGTAAATCAGTTACTGCGCATTTTGGGGGTAAATTTATGCCACATTGCAACTTATCTAATCCGGTGCTTCAATTCAATTTTTTGTTTGCTGCTATATGCACCGATTTGCCTCAGTCCGATCATTATGAAAGTGGTCTCAACTGATTTGGAGCTGAACCGAGCGAGAAGTTTTCATTCAAAAGTTTCGGACAAAATCTTTTAAATCTTGGTTTTCTTTTTCCCTGCAATGGACCTGGAAGGGGAGAAAAGTGTCAAGTATCTTCTTGGGATCATGTTTTCGTAGGTTTATTTTGGATGTATAACTCAATCTCAGTAGCAATATTTCACTTTTCCATGCCCTTAAATATAAACAGTCTCCTTCTCTTCCACATTGACCACAAAAGATAACCACAAGCAAGATGAAAAGCTCGTTTCCGCAGTTTGGGCCATGCGTAAGGGTAAGTAGCGAGCATAACATGCTGGCTAAATAGAGATGGGCCAAATAGGGTTAACAACCAAGACCATGCCAACCGAACCCGCTCACACAAGAAGCAATGCTCAATACTTCTCAATCCTTTGCTTACATAGAAGACAAAATTCTGAAATCCGATGGTCAATTTTATGGACCAGTTAGTTGCCATTATAGAACTGCCACCTTTGGATGAAGCAACTTATCCCACACTCATGTCCAAACATTTTTCCACTGTGACTGAGGGACCTGCAGATGCATCTGTTAGAGGGAGGTTAAATTTCATTATGCAGAAACAATTATAAACAGAAGAAACAAAGCGCCTTGGCCTGATACCCTGGTGACCCCATACAACTACTTCAATTTGCGGGCCAGAATCTTGTGGCAACAATACAGCAATATGAGTCCAAATTGCTCTATCCCATCCGTACAACAAGCATTATTTTTTGAATGCTTGCCATGATAGGAGATGGCCAGATTCGTACTAAGCTGCAATGGCGCTTATACCAGCAGCTATCCATCGACATTGTGTCTTTGAAGGAACAACCACACTCAAAGGCACATTCTTTGGAGTGGTGAGTTAAACGTGCTAAATCATGGTCGCAATTTCTCAACTAAGGTGGTTGATTAGGTTGAGAATGGAATTAAGAATTTAAGAGCTATTCTTTCGTCAAAAATTTACATCAGAAGCAAATAGCAAATTGTGTCATGTAATCTATAAAAAACCAAGTTGTCATTTAGTGATTTATGGAGCAAAGCTAGCCCAGAGCGAGTAGGTAGGTAGGTAGGTATTTTGATGTTCACAGAAAGCTCTAGCTTAAGGACACGTTACAACAAACCTAGATGGATCTTGCCCCCCACCAATGTACATGGCTAAAGTGGCTGAGGTGGGTCCATCCCCCACTGTATTGCAGGAAAGGCCATGCTTGAACACTCTTGATTTGGAATAGTTGCACATTTACTACTAAAAGCATTTGGATTACTTGTTTAAGATTCTCTAGCAAACTTAAGAATTTGAGACCTTTGAGTTGGGCAGCCCCTAGTTTCGAGGGCAACCTTTAGTGCTTGTTAATTTTGATAATCATGGGCTTACTGTCGTATTGGATTCGGCCACATAATCTCTAGCCTTCATGGATGATAAATTCAGTAAAATTCACTTTGCATTTTGTTTCCATACTCTTGCCCATCTTCTTCATTCTTTGGTACTTCTTGTAATGTCAATTTCCTATTCACTTACCTTTATGTTTTAATTCTTGGACTATCTTTCAGATACATAAGGAATCTGCATAAAGGATCATCTTGTCAATTTCCTATTCACTTACCTTTATGTTTTAATTCTTGGACTATTTTTCAGATACATAAGGAATCTGCATAAAGGATCATCTTGTATGTATCTGGCTTATGTTTACCATCAATCAAATGAGCAATTCTTGATTTTGCCATCACCTTCCACGTGTAACTATTTCTAATAGAAGCATGCCACATAGTTATAAATGGGTATATGACTGCCTGGATATGGTGAGTATGAAATTTCAAACATCGAGCCAACATGTACTGTTAATCTTCCATGGTATCCCACAGGAGATAATAAGAAATTGACATTATCATATGCTCATTTTATAGACAATCATGCAGATCCAAAAAATTGGACATGCCAAACTTGTTAATGATCCGATGTGCATAAATCTGCATGATTGAAGCAGGGATTAGTTGTGGAGACCTTGCCCAGGCTTTAACAACGAAATTGGCTAAAGTCCACAATGATCTGACACTACCATAATACAAGCTCTTATGTTTTCAGACTAGCTAGCTCCTTCCTAGACCTCAACCATGATTCTGCATATGAGCCAGATGTAAAGAAATATCCAACAGGATCCTTGCTCTCTGTAAAAGGTGAATTGAGGCTTCTTAACCTGGTGGCAATCGCAACATTCAACCGTTGCCCAGGTTCTTTGGACTTGCCAACACCTGTTTCAACAACTAGATCAGAAGGCAAGCTTTCTTCTTGTTCTATAGCTCTTGATAAACTCTTAATCCAGTTTTCTAGTGCACATTCTGCTGTTAAAAGTGAGAGTGTCCGCAAATTTAGCCGCCACTCTGCATCGGTCCTGGTCTGCAGACCATCATAAAGCCCAAGGGAAATTCCACTTGCCATAACCTCACAAGCTCTATCTTTGGCACCTGCTTTCCAACATAAATCTACCAATGTATTGCATAAAGGACGACGACAAGGCTCTGTGGTGTCAATGCAAATAACATGCTTGATTGCTTTCTGAACTTCGTCCATGTTACATTCTGGAGAGGCTAGCTGGCAGAGGATATAATACACCTGAGAATTGCATTTACTTATGCATTCCATGATCAATTCTCGTTCTTCATCTTCCTGACAGACAGTTAAGCAAGATAAGACAACTCCAGTAACTCTATCATCTATACCTTTCTCTCGCTTAATTATCTCATTAAGCAAATCAGGAACTTCCTTAAACTTGCGACCCTGTCTGCAACCTCGAATCAAGATTATGTAAAGGTTTGTATCAGGTTCAATACCCTCTTCAATGATTTTCCCAAACATGTGCTTAGCCACATCCACCATGCCTCTAGTAGCATATACATTCATTAAAGACTTATATGTAAAATGATTTGGTCGACAACCTGCTGATTTAATATGGTGTAGTACTTCATGCGCTTTCTCCACCATGCCATATTCCACACAAGAGTTTATGAGTAGATTGTAAATAAGTAAATCACAATTAATGCCCTGCTTTTTCATCCTCTCATAAACTTCCAGTGCAGAATCGGCAGCTCCCACCCTTGAGTACATGTCGATCAAAATGCTGAGTGTCACTTTTGTGGGAGCAATACCAAGTCCCTCCATCTCCTCAAGTGCTTTCCTAGCAAGGCTTACCTTCCCTGCTTTGCTGAGGGCACCAATAAAGGTATTGTAGATTACAACATTTGGCCTCACACTCATTTCCTTCATATCTCGTAATATCTTTCCAATAGCATCATAGTCACCTTTCTTAGCATAAACATTTGCCACAGCTCCAAATGTGATTGGATCTGGGTGCCAACTAGATGCCCGAAGGCGCTCGTAAAGTGCTAAAGCTTCCTCTGTCCTACCAGATTTCCCATAAGCATCTATCAAAGAGCTGTAGGTGACCTCATCTGGCATGCATCCTGCTGCTTTCATTTTCTCAAACCATTTAATTGCCTCTTCTGGATAATCACAACGTGTGGCACAATTGATAAGCGTACTGTACGTGTAGTTATCAGGTGGAATAGAGTTTGTTATCATTTCATTAACAATATTTTCTGATATAGACCATTGCTTGCCTTTTCTAAGAATTTTAAGCAACACATTATAAGTAAAAGAGTTTACCTCATAAGCATCCTTGCTTTTAAGCCATTTAAAAAACCCCATAGCTTTCTTCCAGCTATCCATATTATTTAGTATGCTTACAATGTTTCTTGAAGACAGGGGAGCATTCCACTCAGCCATTGCACTAAAACCTCCTTCTTCGGTATCTTCTGCATTCTTCAATCGCTCAATAACCTCACTTACACGTTCCATTTCTGGAGACCATCTGCTAGTTCCATAAGCCCTAGGCCTTACTGCATCTTGTTTCTCAGGTGAAGGGCTTCCTTCTCTGTTACCCCCTTTCTCAAAATTACGCCTTTGTAATGGTCTCCTTTCCCCAGGATTTGATGCTTCAGAATGGCCTTCTGACACATTCATTTCAACTTGAACGCCACTAAACCCAGTTTCAGAAACCCGTTCACCACTTTCACTACGACCTGGATCTATAGGAACAGCAACCTGGCTCATATTACTGCATTTTAAGCCTATTCCTGAGCTATAGTTGCGACTATAACTATTAGACCAGGGAGGTAGACTCCCAAACCCGAAAACCGATTGCCCAATAGTCGGAGCCATAGCTAAAAGTAGTGAAGCCATGGAAATCCAATCTTAAATGCTTCAATATCTGAAAGCTCTCATTAAACCCTCCAGTCCGGCGGATTCCGACTATAAGATAAAAGATAATACGTTGGGATTCTAGAGATGGGTACCTAGTCAAGTGTCACGAATGCTTGGGCATCCTCTCGAACCGCGCGGCTCATCCATTCTGGGTGCATTGTGAAACCTCATCATCTATGCGGACGTGGCATCATAAACCTTCAAAAATCTTCCATAACCCTTCGATTAAAGATATCCTAATTGGACTTACCACATCAGCTATAAGTTATTGTTTGCGCCATGATGTCAAATAGAATATTTTGCATGCATGCTGTCTCTTTAGCAGGCTTGCCTAACCCGAGGTGCCCATTTTGCTGCAATTCTAGGCTATCCACGTGCCATGCCATGTCATCAAAAATTGATTTAGGCCGTTGAATCTTGTAATTTTGAGGGCCAGGGAAAATAGAAAATGCTTGAAAATTCTCCAATCTGCTCCTCCCCACTCTCGCGACTACTCCGGCTCTGCTGCCTCTTGTGCAAGGCATTTGTTTGCTGCAATAACTGGCTTGGTTGGAGCGAGCAGGTAAGGTGAGATTTATTTATCCATGTGCCATGTCATCGAAAATTGATTTAGGCCGTTGGATCTTGTAATTTCGAATCCAAGGGCCAGGGAAAATAGAAAATGCTTGAAAATTCTCCAATTTGCTCCTCCCCACTCCCGCGACTACTCCGGCTCTGCTGCCTCTTGTGCAAGGCATTTGTTTGCTGCAATAACTGGCTTGGTTGGAGCGAGCAGGTAAGGTGAGATTTATTTATCCATTCTCATGAAGCTACTTAGAAAGATAGCTTGCAAATTTGTGCCAAGCCAACATTGGCTTCTTTAAACTACCCTTTCTGATTTATTATTTATGGACCAGACCTTAGAATACTGCTTTTGTGCCTCTAGAAGAACCTTTACAAGATGATCAATATTTGCGCTTCCTCTTGAACCCAAAAAACGACTAGGAAATTAACTTGCACTGATAGCCTCTTGAGTCTCCGGTCTCCATCATGTTGGCAAGGTCTTTGTTATAATACATAAGTCGGTAATTGATGTATCTTCCAAGAGTTTTCACAGATGAAGAGGAGAAACTTTGTAACCCCTACAAGGTACCTAGAATTTGCCAAAGGGTAAAGATTTAACTTGTAATCCCATTGTTATTTGTGCAAATTTCATTTTTAATAAATGATTTGAAGGGACAGACCTCATGTAGTAGTTAATAATAGCATGTTTGCTGGTGTATAAGTGAACCATCAGACCCTTGTCGTTTTCTTTTTCTGGTTTTCTTGCAACTAAACCCCTTTATCATTTGCCACGTTTGCCATACCATGTGTAGTAGATAGCCATGGTAGACAATGGAGTCACAGAACCAGAATAACTGCAGGCAGTTCTCCCTTTGCTAAAATATATATGGTATCGTCTTCTTCTAGTAGTAATCTCTTTCATGATGAATGCTTGAGTTGAATATGCGCACATATCATTGCTGATACCCACAGCAAATACACCCACTATTATATTGAAAACTACTGGAGCTGCTTGTTGGATGTCTGTTCTCAACATGTCTTAAGATGTTTTATCAGGCATTCTATAAGAAGCTTTCTAAACTTTGGCTTAACATATTCTGCCACATCATCCAGGCTATTACGTGATGGTAAGAACTAAATGCTGTATTTTGACACAAAGAGTTATGAATGTACAGTATGGTGGGACATTTATGATGAAAACATAAATGTTTTACTGACGATGACTTGTGCATGTAAATGTAAGCAATAGACAACCCTTTCACTCCTCATTGCTGACACAATATAGGATTTCACAGGTTGTGTCTTTGTTCACGGTTGTTTGTTTTCTGCATATTCTCTAGATATTTTCTGAGCAGGGCTGTATATTCATGATTATAGAAAAAATTTCAAAAAAAATAAATAAATTTCATTCATTCTGTCTATGCCATAGGTCTGCCATTTTTTCTCTGATTGTATATTTCAGATTGGCTCATGTCCGTATTTCTTATTTGAATTGGATGAGGTCAAGTTTTTGCTGCATCTCAAATTGAATGATTTTTATTTCATTATGTTGGGTTATAGCAGGTTAGTGACATGGAATACCATACTTACAACTTAGAAATTCTAATCAGGACAAAATTTCGCCCTTATTCGATGGGTTATTATGCAGCAAAATTTTATGTTGAATTGTGTCGACGTTTATGGGCGGCGCCGCCTTCTGCCCGCTACTCTGTTTCTGCACAATGCCACTCTTCTTGTTCCTCTGTTTCCTCTGTTTCATGCCATCAGAAGCCAAGCCAGCGATGCAAACACCATAGCCATGCGCATTACAAGAACGGACTGGCTGAAAACGCCGAACTGGCTTGAACAAACAGGATGTAAGGGTAAGAAGCCTGCCGGAATGGAAGCCATAGCATGATGGAATGGAAGCTTTTTTGTCTTTACTTACTCCGTTTTTTTTTTTATTGCAGATGGATTGTAGCCTGACAAAACTAGAAATCTCTGCTCATTTTTTGTTTTGATTCCGGATGAATCCCTATCTCTTTGTGGATAAAAAGCTTTGTTAAGAAGCCTGTCGGAATGGAAGCCATAGCCCGATGAAATGAAATCTTTCTTACTTTACTTACTCCATTTTTTTCTTGATTGCAGAGGAATTGCAGCCTGAAAACTTCTGAACGGGCAAAACTTTTGCCCTGATTAGAATTTCGTCGGGCAATTTTAAGGAGGAAAAAATGTCACGTTGAAATTTTGTCCTCCTTAAAATTACTCCTTCCAAAAACTTCACATTGCAAGAACGATTCTTACCTTAAATTCTTGTGTGTCAACGGTGCCCCTCACCCAACAAACATGCCCTAGACTGTCAAACTATAGACTTGGATTTTCGCGCGAGCTCACGTCATACATTTTTCGGACATACTTACTGTGGGTTGCACGTCGCATGTTCGTTTCGTAAGAGCTCCTTTTCTTAGCCAAACACACAACACTCTGTCCCACAACGTGCAGGGCTTTTTCTTTCCGGTAGCTGGCTCTTACCAATATTCCTTCTTCACATTGTTGTTGCTGGTATGCTTCTTTCCGTTTTTGCTTTCTATTTTTCACCTGTTTTTAGCATTCCCTCTTCTTAGCTGCCGACTACTCAACAAAAATGCCACAGACATGATCTTCGCCGATTCTTTGAAGTGCATGTTAGAGCATAGTATTGGAACTGTTTCACTGCCTCAAGAGCTTTTTATTGTTGATCCGTTATGAAATATTGCTAAATCATATATGTAAGGTATGTTTTGAGAGTTACAATAGTACCATAGTGTTAGCCTACTAAGTACTCTCTTTTAAAGCTTTGCATGTTTCTTCCCAGTTCCAGCTGGGTCACAAACATATTGCACACAGAGTTTCTACCAGAGGAACATGGAGGACGCCTTTGACTCCTCTTGCTGTGATCACCATGTTGGATCGAAGAATTTGACATGGCTCGAACAAAGCATGCAAGGTAATGGTGATTTTTCTAGGTCCTCTTTTCCCGTGGATGTTAAATAGAGTTCTTCTTCTTTCATGTTGTATGTACAAGCAATGCTAAACAGTTTATATTTTTTACTTAGATATGAATGTGAAGATGAGCGTCATGTATAAACTTGTAGAGCATGTGGAACCTTTCCCAGAGCGAATTCAGATGCATGAGTTAATGGAAGAGTTCCATAACTCATATCGATTACTTGCACGACACTGTGAAAATCTTACTAATGTCATGAGCAAGGACAATTCAGTTTATTTTCTTGAATTATCTAAGAAGCCTTGTGTTCATTTAACTTCTGAAAAGCAAACCCAGCTTAAGAATACTGCAGGGCACATGATGTCACCCATGGAGTCCAAGCTTTTTGATGTTGTAGATATGAAGACAACATGCCTTTCCAGAGACGAATGCAATCTGAAAACTGAGAAACCGCATGCAGACAAAGCTCAACTTTCAGACTCCGACTACACATCTTCTTCTGACTTTGTAAAGGATGGAAATAAAGTCTCGCTTGAGTTACAGGTGGGACACAAACGACTTCTAGAGAGCTGTCTAGCAGATGATGAGAAACAGGAAAGTGAAGAGAACTTGTTCAAAAAATTGGTGCACGATTCTGATGTTTCTAGAAATGAAAGTCATAATCTTCGAAATGAATTATTATCCTCGATACACATAATGAAGAATATTGCTGAAAAAAAGGTCTTGAATCTGGAAGAGAGGTACAAGGAGCAAGTTTCTCTCTTATTGATGAAGAACTTTCATTTGGCTGAAGCTCTACGTGGAGGCTCCAATTGTTTGAAAGAATATGAGAAGAAAATTAGCATCTTAGAGACCTCAATCCATGAAGAAAAGCAAGCAGTTCTAATCCTGCAGGAAGAGAACCAAAGATTGAAGGGGGAGTTAAAGATACAAAAAGAATCAGGCATATCACTTGTTAGTCAATTTTGCAAGTTGGAAAGTAACATAGAGGAGCTGCTGGAAAAGACTAGGCAACTAAGTAGCATAGCACAAAAGGCAGAGAACGAATCTGAGACAAAGGCACAGCATGTTCTAAATTTGCGGGGTAAGTTTGCACTTCGCATTCGGTTCCAATTGATGGGAAGAAAAATAATATTCAAGA
Source organism: Isoetes engelmannii (assembly GCA_011763485.2). Taxonomy (NCBI): domain Eukaryota; kingdom Viridiplantae; phylum Streptophyta; class Lycopodiopsida; order Isoetales; family Isoetaceae; genus Isoetes; species Isoetes engelmannii. Next base: position 20,069 of record JAANSK020172218.1, read on the forward strand.
TTTCATAAGAATATGCATCATATCAGGTACACTGTAAGAATTGTGGCATTCTAGATGGAAAAGCTAGAGGATAACATCAGTATGACGATATTTCAATTGATGCACCTGGAGATGGCGGCACCACTAACCAAAAGTGCCATCCGGCTATGGCAGTCAGTGATGTTACCACTGTATATACTATTCCAATATTGCTGCTATCCTCTACTGCACACATATCGAACTTCATGAGTTTGAAAACATTGGGAAAACAAGTAGCAAGCACTTGTTTTAGAAAGGTCCTGTGTGGAAATATAACTGAATCAATTTAATAGAATTTGTGAAGTTCATTGTCTACATGCATTTCACACTTTTACGATGTCGCATGTCATATTTGTTTTGTCTGAGTGTAAATATTATAGAATTGAATGCTTTGCTAATGCTGCTTTACCCAATATCTCATGGGACCAGATCTACTACCTTGCCAATAGCTCATCCTTCCTTGGTCTTATCTGCACCATTTTGCCAGCCCAAATAAGTCAGCTTTTTGGGGCGGTGGTATATTTCTGCTCTAACTCAATGAAGATTCTGTTGCTCAGGTTTATAGCATTCTGGTCCATAGTATTCAGAAATTGGACTATTTGGGCCATTATGCAATTCGTTCTACGTGTTTCAGACACTTCTAGATATGGAGCTCAGCTGAATTTTTGGTGGAGAGCTTGGTCTTAAAGCTTTGGTTGAATCAAGTAGTGGAGAGCTTGGTCTTCTGGAAAAGTGGATCTTGCTAATGTCTCAACACGTGTGAGGAATAGGACACTTGTAATGGAGAGTTGCCAATGGAAGAAGGCGTGCTAATTGGAGAATCATCCCTAGGTAGAAATGGCACAAAAGTGACGTTTATGTTCCGCATCCGCCTATGTGCCATTTGCCGAGCATAACCATCACAAATGTGCATAAATGGCACAAAAGTGACGTTTATGCTCCTCAAATAGGCAGAGCATAAACATCACTTTTGTGCCTTTTGTAGTAGTGATTTCTAACTACCTTTGTAGTAGTGATGATGTTTGGCTTCAAAGATGGTCAAATGCAATACCAAAGCAAACATTGTAATGCATGCCATCTTGAAGCTTTCACAACAACAATTGATACGCTTGCCTCAAATTGCAGTTGAGCAAAGGATTAACTTGATGATCAATTATATAAATAATGGCTCCTGGATTTCTAAAGAAATGTTGAAGGAATTGCACGAGCCAATGTGTCTTATTCAGTGAATAAAAAACCTAATAGCTTGGCCCACAAAAGAAAAAAGTTGATTTAGAAGGTTTATATGCTAGGTAACAACTTGATTTAGAAGGTTTATATGCTAGGTTAAGTCTTCTTTGTTTTATAAATGGGTTGAAAGAAGACAAAACGTACATGTTTCAAGTGCTTTTTTTTTATTTGTCTATCACATTTTTGCTCAACTCCTTCGTGGATTGCCCTTTATGCAAGGGACAATTCGTTAATAGATAGATAGTATACATTTTTAATGAGCGGGTTAGTTTTGGCATCTTAAGGCATATTTGGACATCTAGAAGAAGATTCTTCTTTGCATGTTTTCCAGGGAGCTTTGTCCTAAGGTTTTTGCATTGTTGATGCCAGAAATGTTTAGATCCGGCGGAAACACAAAAAAGGGCAAAGGTCGATTAAGGAAAAAAGGGAGTCATCGACTTCTTAAGGCCGACGAGCTGTGGCAATGGTATGGCCTTCAGACTAAGAGGTTCTGGCCCTTGTATATTTGCCTTCTATAATTGCAGACTACCTTCTCATAATTGCCAGCTACTTAGCTCCGAAATACCCAGGGTACTTCACAAGAAATCAACAAGATAATACAAACCTAAGACTTGTTTCATGGCATTTGAGCATTTCGTAGTGCTTTCGTAATTTATTTATTTTATATCGGTGGCACGATTTTTCCCTTATAAGGGTGCTTTCCCATGAGATTGGCAACCTAAAAATCTGGGTCCAGGTCAAAAAACTTGAGTTTTGAGAAATGCTTGGTGATTACTTTTGATTCAGGTCAAAAACCTGAGTCCTTGAGGTTGAGGGTGCTCACGGGAACCTATACGCTTTGATCTGGACCTCAAGAAAACCTTGAGGTTGGAGACCCATGGGAAAGCACCCTAACTCCCTTTTTTTTTTTTAACTGGTAGCATGGTTTTTTCCATAACTCTTTTTCAATGTCAAGTCTTGATGCAACTGGTGAGCTCTCCAAGTTATAGATTGATGAAGGGGTTTTGTTGCCTTAACTTTACAACAAGGTTCCCATCATAACTCTTGAATCAGTCTCGAATCAGTCTCCAGTCTCCGATTACATGCAAAAGAAATCTCGTCCACAATCTCATTGAAAAGTCTTTTGAAGGAGTCTTTAGTTAGGGGTAATGTGCCCCTGCAGGCAAGCCCATGGGGTAAGCCCTTGCAGGTAATGTGGGGTAAGGGGCTGGCGAGCCCATCAGGGCAAGCCAGCGTTCGAGCCCCACGTAAGGGCATGCAGGGGCACATTTCCCTACGTAATGTTCTTGGCCAAGAAGTTTTCCCTTTCCAGACCATTTTTCCCTGTTTTGTCCGGAGGCCCACGCAGTTCCCATGGAGCAACACATTTGTTTGAAGCTTTTCTTAGAATCTCACCTTGTTTCTTCGTCTTTCTTAGCAAATAGGGTAGATAAGATTAGAAACTTCGTCGTTGCAGATTCCTTTTGTCGTTGAGTGTTCTTTTTCTGCATGTTAGGTTTTGCAAGGATAGTTATGGCGGCAGAGAAGAGGACCTGCAGACTCATCTGTTGCATGGCCATTTCTGCACGGATGAGAAAAGGAGTATGTCGATTTGATTCGTTCTGTAGATTAAGGACAAGAAAACGTTCAATTTTGCATCATGAAGCCGTCAGTTTTAGAGGCCCTGCTCCAGTGATTTTCACAGCTTCTTAGTTTTGCAAAGATGTTCACAGAGATCTTCTGAGTTTTTGAGTTCTCGCAGAGGTTTTTGTGAGTTCTTGAGTTTTGCAGAATGTTTTGCAATTATATTGGCAAATTCCCCACAAAAAGGATGGATTCTCACCGATTCATGGATGGAGGCTACTCACGGATTCATGGGTTCAAATCCCACAAAAGCAATCGTGGGTTCAAATCCATACAAGCAATGCTCTTTGTTTCTGTGATGCTCATACGGAGGACGCACAGAGAACATATAAAGGACATATGGATAGAATAATTTGATTTAAGAATAGGCCGTAATCAGATGAAATTTCTTGGCTAAGAACATTGCTATATAATATTCCTCGGTTTGGTGCATATAATAGTATCCACCTTGATGATGTAGAATGTGCTCTATAATACTTACCTTGGTAGGGAGGTCCTTTTAGCATCCCCTATCCTTTATTGAGATATTGAGTTACTCTGCACAACTTGGTGTTTGGAGAGGTTTTAAGATAAGAATAGATATAGAATAACATTTTTATCGTCCACACAGACTAGTTGGGCTATGGGACCCATACAAAATACAAAGAGAAAACGTCAAGCTCATTACGTCTCGGATGAGAAAAACCCCTGCCCTGAAGGGAGAAAAACTGTGGTAGGTGGGAGGATAGGAGAAGATATCACATCTACTTGGACATAGAAAAAGGAAAAATTGACTTACATTAACAAGATGATAGAGGAAACGTTAAGGTAAACTCCAGAAATTTAGGTCCTTGCTTGAAAGTGGGCGCTCGCTCACCGTGGTGCCTAGGGTTTCTATTGCAGTCTCTAACTCACATCTTTTGATTTTCATGTCGATTTTGAGTGTATTTGGGCTCGTTAGGGCATATGTTGTTGCTTTTGAGTGGACAAACCTAAAACAATGGAAGTGCTTACACTAATATTTAATGCAACAGAAAGAGAAGGTTTTCCTTTGTCGTGACAAGTCAATATAGTGTTATGATATGTCAAGGTAAGTGGGTCTCTGTTCCGGCAAATACTTATGATCGTTCTTATCTAGAATGGCAAACAACCTCCCAAAACCTGTAGATCCAGGTAAGAGACTTACCTTGGCGCCATAGAACATAATGGGATCAGCCATTTTTGCTGCCCCTATAACCTGTAGAATCCGAGAGCGCTGTGAATCGGGGAGCGTCGTACACAGTGCTCCCGAATTCTGCAGGTCATGGGGGCAGCAAAAGTGACCTCCTCCATTCCGTTCTATATTACATAAGGCAACAGACAAAAGTGACTCTAAAAATTATATGATGATTATGGTTAACAATCTCTGTACTAAGTTATATGTTATTGTTGAGCATAAGATTAGCAATTGGGCAGAGCTGCAAAATGTTAGAGCCAAAGGGCAAGCAGGTGTAGGCCGCATGAATCTACGATAGACAGCCTTGCACGTTTTGGGCTATGATAGATGTCGTCAAAGGGATATCTAAACCTTTATTTGTTGTGTTCATAGACTGCACCAAGGCTTTTGATACAGTATGCAGGCCACTTTGGACTTGCTTGGAATGTATAATTGTCATAGTTACCGGGAACCAAGCTCCGAACTTGCTTCCCGTTCCGGAACTAGTTCTCGAGGGTCAGACGTTCCAACTCCTATGGAAGTTCCCATATGGTCTATTACCGGAAACTAAGTTGCAGAACTAGTTCCCACTATTTGGAAGCCCTGTTCCGGGTAAAAAAAGATTAGTTCTCAAAGAATTTTGATGTTTTAGCACAACCATGTGCTAAAAAGTCCACGTGCCTAAAGAAAGTCCCGCTGGTATGTTCCATCCAGCTGCAAAATCGTGGTCGTGCATGACTGATGAGCACCGAGAAGGTAAAAACTGCAGTGTGCAAATCCTCGCCATCCTAGTAAGCTCAAGGAGACTACTGCCAAGCCAACAAAAAACCATTCGAGTAGTCGACAGTGTAGAAGAAAATAAAGTGGTCATGGGCAGGGCCCAACTAAGCAATGTAGTGTGGTGTGTGGTCACATGTCCAGTTGGATGTTGCCTAGTGGTGTGACGTTACAATCTCTCTCTCTCTCTCTCTCTCTCTCTCTCTCTCTCTCTCTCTCTCTCTCTCTCTCTCTCTCTCTC
>JAANSK020172219.1:0-14918 GCA_011763485.2 Isoetes engelmannii
CAAGTGTTTTTGCTAATTGCTGGACCCCACACCTCCACCCCATACAACAGAACTGGCTCCACCAAAGCTCTAAAGAGATGAGCCCTCCTCGCCCAGTCACAAAGATCGATCCGGTAGCAAGTGTTTTGGAATAGAGAGCCTTCCAACCAGCACTGGCTCTCCCCCTCCTAAGATGAGGCAGGAATGGAACCTGCAACCAGAAACAAAAAAAAAAAAATTCCTTTCAATAAGGACTGGACCATTACCTTAAAAAATATTGATCTTTCTGTGAAAGTTAACATAGATATTGTAACTCTAGCCATCACCCAGGTTTACTCTAAAAATAATGTTGATGAAACAGAAAGTATTGACTCGGATGTTAGTGAAGAAGACTTCATCCAGACTTGTGATGAATTAGGCTGGAAACAGATAAGTTATAAAAGAAGGGGAAGAGGAAAGAAGAAAATATATTCGGGCCCGTTGAGAGTTAGTCCCAGAAATTTAGCCATCCAGTCCAGGATGGCTAAGGGTATGTACAAATATTAAACTATGAATATGTCTCTCAAGATGATTACTTGGAATCTCCAAGGTATCAATATTATGATCAAAAGGGAGCATTTAAAGGTTTGGCTTCACTCCCTTAACCCTGATATTTTGTTTATTCAGGAGCATAAAATTCATGATTTGAATCATGAAAAGATTATCCCGAGTATTCCGCCTCCTAATTACAAGGTTTGGTCTATTTGTGCTAACGACTCCTCTGCAGGGATTGCAATTGCATGAATCAAAAGATAGCATTTGTGGAGACATACATGGTTAATGACACCAATGGTAGATGGCAGATTCTGGTAGGGAAGGTGGATAATTGCAAGATTGCATTTACAAATGTTTATTCTTACCATAATCCAGATGATAGAATCATGATATGGGATAAACATTACTCAGAGCTTAGGAATTTTAGAATTTGATGATTGCATTATTTACGAGGATTTTAACATGGTTATTGATGCTTACATGAGAAACATAAATTTTAAGTCTCTTATTCCACAGGGAAATTGTGCTTGGAGCAACATGCTTACTTCTCAGAATCTTACTCTGGCCAGGACTAAGCCAAGATCCTACAGCTGGTCTTATTATAAAGTGGATCCTATTTGTTGTTTACATAATAGGTTCTACTTAAGTGAAGATCTCTAGAATAGAAGCAGCAGGGTCAAGAATCTTGAAGGGTACACTTTATCTGACCATTTCCACCACAAGATTATTATCTCAGAATTCTGGGAACCTGCAAACAAGGTATATGGCTTATAAGATAGTAGCATGTAAATAATCTTATATGAAAGTTTTGTACTGAAAGGTCGGAGTTGTGACAATACAATTTGGTGACGCTATGTCTCTGCATACAATTATGGAAGCCACGTCTTGCATTTTGTTCGTCAGCAGTTCTGTCTGTAACTCTTCAAAAAGAAAAACCTGCAATAAAACTCCTCTAAACGCAAATCACTATCACTCATCTCACTCATCCTTGATTATGAAGGATGGGCCTTGATTCTATTTGGCTCCTACATTCTGCAGTAGTTTAACACATTAACAAAAAGTTATCACATCAGCAGATGTATGTGCAAAATGTTAGTTGGCTGCATCAGGTTTATGCCGCAAGCTTCTAAGAGAAACTTAGCTCTTCATTTAAAACTCAACACCCTAATTCTAAATTCCTTCTTGAATTCTAGATTATAGATCTATAAATCTGCTTACCACAGTTCCCAAAAGAAACTGGAACTTGGCTCTGATACCAATTGACACGAAAGAGTTAACACCAAGCTTTATCTGCAAAACATTCATCAGGAAATAAAGCAATTAAATACAAATCCACCCCTTAAGGGCAAAGCTCACCACCCATCCGGGCTATCCTGAGCAAGAGAATCTCCGAGAAAGACTGAATTTAGGAATAGGAAAGGTTAAAGGAAAAATAATTAACCACAAGAGAAATCCATCTCTAGCAAGATCACGAATTTAAGAAGAGATTGAAATTATAGAATAAGCTAGGAAGGATTATGGGAAATCACCAAAAGAATGAAAGCCCCAGCAATCATTCAGATACCAATACCAGAAGCTCAAGAGAAGGATTCAGAAGATATAAGAACAGAATAAGGATTTGACACCGGTTGCTGAAGATTCGATGGTAATCTGGATCTGGTGAACTGGATCCGAATTCCTCCTCCAACGTCCGTGTAGTTGTTCCCCTTATCCGAGATGTTGCCTTCTTTTGAACGTCCAAAAGCAATCTTCACTTAATATAGCACTTTCCAAAAGCTTTAACCTTTTCCATTCGTTCCTTTTTCTAAAGGGTATCTATTTTAATATGAGACTTTAAATAACATCCTTTAAATAATGTCATGTGAATAGGCTTTACATGTATCTATTCTTTGGCTTAAATATCTCATTCAATGATTTGGCATAGACATTTAACTTTCTATCTATTCTTTGGCTTAAATATCTCATTCAATGATTTGGCATATACATTTAACTTTCTTTCTCATTCTCTTGCTCATATAGCCACTCCCCCGAGCACCACCATATCAGCTTCCGCTCTGCCAAGCTCCCGCCGCCACTCCTACTTCTGTTGCTTCCACTGCTCCTGCTCATGCACAACACACTACCTCCCTGCAGTCGTCACACCTCCGGACGCATCTGCATCTCATGCTGGCAAATAGGAATTGTGCCTTGCCTCCGTATGGTGTTTTAAAATTGTTGTGGCTTCCCTTGGCAGAAAGGAGAAAGTCTCAACTCCATTCCAGCAATAAGGATCTCATTTTCCTTAAGGAAACATGGGAACATGCGGGGTATGGGCTGCCAGACCTCCCGGACTATCTGAATTGTTGAGTATTCAATGAGTGCACTGGCAAGCGCGGACATAACAGGAATAATTGCTACCTGTGAATACGAGTGCAACATGGCAGTTGGAACACCCTCTTTGTGGCAGCATGCTACTTTTACATGCCAAGAGCAACTTCAATATCAAACATTTGGATGTGGATAGGTTGGAACCTTATGTCGGTCTATATGTTGATATACAGCAATACAAACAATTGGACAAGGTCATGTTGCTTGGAGACTTTAATGCACGCGCAAGGGCGAAGCAGGTCCTGAAATTCGAATTTTTTGCAGAGGATGTTTTGCAGCAGAGCCCCGCAGAGGTAGCTTGGCCAAGAACATAAGATGACCACCAATTTACACGCTATGGCAGACAATCGTTGTTGCTATGCAGCATCTTTGACTTGGTCATTTGCAATGGGTGTGGAAAATTCATTGGATACAAGGCTTTTCATATGACATATTTTTAAATTTTATGTTTTAAAGTCTTAAGTTCTACTAAAAAATAAAAATTAATATAAGAATTAGAGTTTTTATAAAATGTAGACGTCAACAAAACAATGAAATAACACATTATTTTATATGTGTGCCACCAAAAACATATTGAAGTACATGGATGTCACTTAGGTCCTCCTCATTTTTCTCTCTTCATTCAACTATATCTTGTATATCTCATGAAAATCAACTTGTCTGTAGGGATTACCTGATAGTGAAATTAGCAGATGAGCGTCCAATATATCATTGCACATTCTTGACCGCTTCTTATCTTTCACTTCATTTCTTTTCGAGAATCCTCATTCACAAGTTGCAGTATTCATGGGAATAAACATAATGGCTTGCCACAATTTCATAAGTCCAGAGTATAGTAAATAATTGATAACATGCCACATGGTTAAGTATGCCATGTCAGCGCCTATAGAAACCTTTAAAAAACACTTCATTCAAGTTCTCTTTTTACAACTTTAAGAAAATTGAAGTTTTTTTTTGACACATTTATTTAATTGAAAATTTTTCTTTTGACACATTCTATTTAATGAGTAGTTCTCATTGAGAACTTTTTTAATCAAAGGCGCACTTTATGGTGTCAATTTTCCACGCTAAATGGGTTGGCCCAATGGATGCCCTCCAGCCTGTGCACAGGTTGGGGGGGGGGGGGAGCTCCAGTGTTGTGGATTATGTACTGGCGGCGGAGCATCTGATCATCCACTTTTGCGTTGGAACAGATAGTCAGTACGAGGAACTAGATTCAGACCACCTACATCTTTTCTTGCACATGGACTAGTGGACTGCCCGAGTGCCCATTACCTCAATACCACGTGTGCCCCAGCTGCATCTGGACTATAATCACACAGAGACTTATGCCCAACTGATTGAACATAACCTATAGGGAAAGCTGCAGCTTCCCACATTGCAACAACAGGCTATCGAGTTGACTTAGGTGCTCATGACGGCAGTTGATATTTGCTTTGGGGGATGCCGCTCTCGGAGGCCCTTGGGAGCTATCACCTTCACCCCCAACCGATGGTTTGATGATGAATATAAGGAGTTCAAACGCTGGCTTCGACAAGTCACTGATCCCACCTTGTGCCCGCGGGCCATCTAACAATATCGTGCCTTCCTCAAGAGCAAGAAAGTCAGATACCTTGCAGAACACCAGCAACAAATGTTCTATCTCCTGCATCGTCACCCCATGACATTCTGGAGAAGGATATTGAGAAAGCCTCTACAATCTACAGGAAATATCACCTCGAAGCAATGGGTGCAATACTTGGAACGGTTTTATAACCCACTAAGGGGTCAGGCAACAGTGCCCCCGCAGTTGGGCCTAGCGCTAGTCATTACAAAGGGCCATGTTACAGTGGGGCTACAATGCCTCACTAATGGGAAGGCAACAGATTTGGATGGCATCCTATTCTGACGACATTATTCGATAAAGCACTGCAAGAAGGCTCTCCTCGCAGTGGACTGCTAGCAGAATTGTTCCCATATACAAGGCAGGTGACCCTCACTGCTCAGCCAAGTATCGCACCATCAAGTGGCCAGACACCTTGGGACACTACACAATCAACGAGAAAATCCATGATGCCAGGCACATGACACTTCAGCTCAATTTCCTCAAGCTTCTTAGGTGCCATGTCCTTCTCCTTACTGCCAATTTTTGTGTTTGGTGCAAGTGGTAAAATTAACTATGTTGACTTCTTGCCTGGTTTCTTGAGTGGTGGAGCAACATTAGTGACAGAGGCAACCATGCAATGATTCTTTTTAAGCTTTTCTTTCTTTTGCTGCTTCTCAACCACCCGAATGCCAAAGCCTTCTTTAGAGTCGGATTGATGAACATGCATCTCAAGCTCAACATGCTCAAGTTTTTGCTCAGTCCTCTCTGCTCGTATTGTCATTGCTTGAACTCTAGGACTTGCTAAAAAAGCATTCTCCATCAGAAAGCAATTTCTTCAAAATGGTAACAAGATAATGCAAGTGTAGGACACATTAAGGTTCCCACGAGAACAAAAGGGTACGGGATAACTTATGAAAGTGGAAGGTTGAAGGCATGTATTCGTATGAAAATCCGTAGTTTGATGACGTGGAAAATGGGATTTTTAAGTTGCAATGGTTTGGAATTGTTTTATTTGGGGTTTCTATAATAAGTGAAAATTTCTATTTAAACCTGGGCATGGCGTGCAGGGCAAGGCATGGCGGGCCGGCTATGATGGAGGAGCTCCGATGGATTCCGGCGTTCAGGAGTTTCGTGGCTTATATGCTTGTTGCGATTTGCAGTGCATGGCAGGGCATGGTCGGTCTATGTTCCATGCCCGCTTACTTTGTATTATCTCCGGACTAGAATGTTTGCTCTGTGCATGAAGCTTCCGTCACAGAATTCCGGCCATTCCAGGTAGAAACAGAGGTTTTTAATTGGAGGGGTTTTTAGTTCTGCTTGTTTCTTGGAAATACAGGGGAGGTTTTCACTTCGAGAGGTTTTTAGTTCGAGGGTTTTTGTAGTTCTGCTTGGCACCTGTCTGCGTGCTTCTGGCCCAATCCATTGGAAGCAGAGCGCGAATGGCCAGAAGGAAGGATTAAGACCCAGTTTGAGACATGGGCTCTGTTCCTTCCCCTTTGCCCGATCCTTCTTCTTTTTATTCCAGTCCAACTGGGCAAATTGGGGCAGGTTTTATGGGTTTGATTTCTGGAAGAATTAAGGATTAAAGGGGTCCCTGCGTGGGCCAAATTGTTGCCTTTGCTTTTCTGCACAGGGAGCCATGCCACAGGTATCGGAAACGGCGACACAAGGCATAGAAACAGAGTGGCAGAATATGCAGGGAGGCCCGCTGCAGACTGCTCGCTTTTTTCTTTTTTTTCCTTCCACAGATCTGTTCATTGACGATTTGGAAAGATGCTGCTAATGTGTTCATCGTTTCCTGGGCCAATTTCTTGCAGGCAGAGCTTACGGAAGCATATCCCTTGTAATTTTGTTTCTAATTCGCTTATCAGCATTGCTCCTCTTCTTCTTTGTCATAAACATGCTAGCAGATGGAGTTATATGGAATCTGTTGTGCAGAGGGGGTTCGAATCCCCCAGCTCCGTGCTTGTTTATTGCTTGTAGGTAGGGGAGTGGCTATATGATTGACTTATGGAACCGTGCTTGTTTATTGCTTGTAGGTAGGGGAGTGGCTATATGATTGACTTAGGGAACCATTGAGGCAAAATCATATGCTGAGGTGGAAAATCAAGTTTGGTGTAGGGTTGACTTTATAAAGGCGAACGAGATTCTCTTAGAGGGAATCTTGGTAGGAATATCCTGGCCATCAATGGCCAGGATGTAGCGCTAAGAAGGGATGTAGCGCTAATATATTATTTTTAACCCAAAAAATATATATTAGCGCTACATCCCTTATTAGAAAGAGAAATAGAACACCAAAATGGAGATGGAGATCCACATGGAGCAAGGGGCAGTTACATTATTTTTTAAGGCCAGTCAATATTGGCTGTCATTTAAAAAAGGGCTTGGCAACGCCACATGGGTATTTTGAATTTTTGATTAAAACTTTACGTTTTAAAGTCATAGTGGAATCTCACTCTTACATTGCAAGATCCATTTCTTACACAAAGTCAAATATCATAATGGGCTTAGGTTTATATTAAGAAAAAATAACTAGAAGATACGAATATCTGTAGTACACCAGCAGCTTTCACCACCAGAAGAGATCATGTGATGATATTTCGAAAATTCCAATGGTGCTGGCTGGTGACACCATGAAAAATGGTCGGTTAGATAGGAATAGACTAAATTGCACCCTTGAACGCCTCCTGGATAGTTGTAGGTGCTGCGTGTAACTTCAAATTGAATAGAATCATATTTTTGGGATGCATTTGGTCGTCTTTGACCACGTTTACAAAAAAATTCTGTCTCTCACTTCACATCCTTCTGTTTTATCCTGCGTGAGAGTAAGAAGTCGTTCTGTTAAATGGTGATCCAATGTGCTCCAACACAAGGAGTATTTACCTGAAGCAGTGGATGCCAAGGGCAGTCGTAATCTCATCTATAACATTGATGACGAAATGCATATAGATTGATGCTGCATACCAGAATGCACAATCAGGGCAAATGAAAGAAAATGGGGCCGAGGGCATTCTTCCATTTTATTACCTGTGAAGATGCAAAAGCAGATCACGACCGCATATTCATCAAACATTGGTTCCCTGCTGAAAGACCGTAAATTACAAATGAAGATGATAGGACACCTTGCAACACAAACTCGTCATCTTGCAACAAAGGAGACCATACCTCCCAAGCAGCCTTGATGAAAGTGCGTTGGCAATGGCCAAGGGGAGAAACATCAATGACTGCCAGACCAGTGATCATAATTAAAGGCAAGGATGCAGAGAACGTTAACATTTACTTGCAAATAAATTCTTAATTGCAGCATTTTCTGGTATGCGGGCAGATTCGCAGCCTAAATTTTTTTACTTAAGAAGTAAAATGTTATTTCCTATTGTGCATAACTGCAGTGGACAATACAAAGGTGTTACAGGTAACAACTTCTAGAGAGAACATACCATGGACATTCCTGTCTTCAAACCTTTAGGTTCATCACAAAGGTGTGAAAGAACCATTCTTCCCTGTTAAAACCTTCAAAGTATAAAACCACGACAAAACAAATAACCAGCATACAAATATGTTAAACAATGGAATGTGAACTCACCACCATGTATCCAAACGCAAACCCAGAACCCAGAAGTACGAGATGTGGATGTGAGTAAAGAATGTCTGATGGAGATAACCAAGCCCTGCAAAATTACAAGTCAATTACTGGAGATAGACTGTCTCTAAGCAAAACACCGAAGGGTCCCTTACCATGTTCCTATACCACCTAATAGAGCAAAAAAAGGTACAAGCTGCAATATGAAAAAAACAACGTTGCTGATAACGTGGGAGTATGGAGAATCCAAAGAAACAACAAAAAAGCTGGCTAGATGAGCAAGACCATAGCCAGCGCCGAGGACATCTTTCCCTTCTTCGTGTTGATCACCTGATAAACATTGAAAATGCTGTAAAGAAAAGCCAGAATTAATACTAGAAAAAGGGGAGCATGTCAGACCAGCTGCATGTAAAACTCACTTATAACTGATGGTTGGAGCTACTGCAAAGGGGATCAGGAGGCAGATTAATAGAACATTGACTGGCATATCTGTAAAAGCGAGTATATTAGATATAAATAGATGTAAAACTTATTCTCAACTGTAAATGTTTGTGTTTCCTTAGTGAAACAGTTAGTACTTGACTAAGAAACAAGGAAGTTCATAAATGCACACAACCCAGATTCACATGGTTCAAATTGCATTATTTTTGTATTGGTACCATGATAGATGACAAATTCAAATTTTTGTGAAATTAAATTCCTCTGAATCGGACATGACTATTAGTCATCTAAGTAAGTTCACGAGCGACTTACGATGCGATTGAATGTTGAGAAATTTGGTTAGTAGTTGCCACATTTTCAAGACATTCAATAAGTCCTCCATACGTTTTTCCATTTTCTTTTCTCTACTTGCTTGCCAGACTAATCAATTACTTTTTGAAACCAGTAATCAAATCGACTACTTCTGATAGAAGAAATCACGCACCATATTGTATTGGCAAGGGCTGTAACCAACTTATAGCATCTCGAGCATTCAACTTCCACCATGTTGGCCCTATGGAGAGTTATCAATGCAGTTTAATGAAGTAACTAGAAAAACTAAAGCGAAAACCCAGAGGTGCCTCTTCTTCTTACCAACTATAGCAGTGAAGAAGTGAATAAGATAGATCACCATCAGCCCTTCTGTAGGTCCATTCACCTCAGGTAACACAAGTGTGTTCGTGAAGAAGCTGAAAAATACGTTAAGCTAAATTTAGTGGAACTTGCCAACGGTCAAGATATTTAAGATCCCTCCACAAAAACAAAACTTCCTTTTCAAGCTTCTACCTTGTATGATGGACGCCATGAATACAGGCATGAAAGAGATAAAACACTTTAGAACAAAGTAGAGAAAACTGCACAGTCCACTTTCAAAAAACACTACCGCACAAAGAGACAGAGACTATTGCTACATTATGTGTATGATAACAAGCCGCATCTTAAGTATTGAAGAACGCCAAGAAAATACCTTGTATGATGGACACCATGAATACAGGCATGAAAGACATAAAACACTTTAGAACAAAGTAGAGAAAATAGCAAAGTCCACTTTCAAAAAACACTACCGCACATAGAGACAGAGACTATTGCTACATTATGTGTATGATAACAAGCCGCATCTTAAGTATTGAAGAAAGCCAAGAAAATAATACTGACTGTTCCCAGGTTGCCATATAAAATGGGACTGCGGATATAATCCAGAACCATAGTGTGTTTCTTCCTGAAACCACTGATGCGCCAAATGCCATAGTTTCGAACTACAGGAAAATACATGAAAACCATCAAAATACGCAAAATAAAGATGCAGAGAAAAGTATTGTAATTATGTAATAAGATACATACCGCACACACAAGGGCATCACATCCTGCTCCACAAGCAAAAGCAAGAATAAGGTGCATATTTCAAAAAGCTACTTTCCAAATAAGTTCATTTCTTTCTGTATACACAACATAGATATTGGTACATAAATCTATTTAATCATTGTCTCATTATGGAATTATTTATGACAATACTCTACAAGCTCTCACTTTACCATGGTCAAAAAGCTCCCCGAGTGGACTAGAAGAATTTGTGCGCCTTGCTTGCTTTCCATCCACTGCATCAAAAGTCTGCAGAGTCCTAAGAGAATAAGTGGCAAGAAAACTCAATGCACTGATTTTTCACATATTATATTATTTCTACAAATTTATATCGCATTAAAATGTATAATTGCATAGCAGCATCAAAAAAAGGTGTTCTAAAGTATCAGATATAGTCATTAGACTCTGTACTTTATGATTTGGAAGAATAAAATGAATAATATGG
Source organism: Isoetes engelmannii (assembly GCA_011763485.2). Taxonomy (NCBI): domain Eukaryota; kingdom Viridiplantae; phylum Streptophyta; class Lycopodiopsida; order Isoetales; family Isoetaceae; genus Isoetes; species Isoetes engelmannii. Next base: position 10,330 of record JAANSK020172219.1, read on the forward strand.
CAATCTCTACTCATGGCCACAAGCATGTAGTTAAGATGATTACTTTGCAATAACATAGCAAACAACAGGGTAATAGTGTAGACTTGTCTAGAACACAAAGTTCGCAACAACAACTAATAACATTTACGTGGTAAGACTTAAGCCAGGTCTAGAATCTAAAATTGTACAGAGAAGAGTTGATAAGCTTTCTCCAACATTGCTCACTTTACACTGTGAACAGAACACTCTCATATTTACTTTTCCAAAAAATGCCGCGTTCACAAGGTTACAGTCCATATTAAATACATTGAAAAGGCTTGAAAGATGGGTTGCAGTAACATAAAAAATGGTGCTGATAGATGGGAGAAAGTAAGCACAATTAGACAGCAAACCTGATACAAGAAAAGTAGTATTCCGTGCATAAAATGAACCCATCGGGGACTATCAGAACCAAAATGGGGCGAATATATCTACAAATGGGCAGGAAACAAAAAGTTCAGATAAATCAATATATGCTAAAGTTTCTCATAACAATTTGAAATGCCTAGTTTATATCATTTATCACAGACTGACAAAAATGTTAAGCCATCATGAATGGCCGCACATGTTGATTATATCATTTATTACATACTCACAATAATTTTAAGCCATCATGATGTTGATTTTGCTATCTCTAAAGCTCCTTATGAGCCGTCTAACTTTAGAGAGACAAGTTCTAGTATCCAACCAATTGTAAGAAGACAAGCCTTTTACTAGGCTGGACTTTGCAAAACAAGGATGAGTAGTGGACCAGAATTTCTGGACTATTCTTAACATTTGGATAGAAAACGCACAACACATTTAGACCTTCAATGATATGCAGAAGAGTTTTTACATCTTTTGTAACCTTACAATAGCTATGGGGATTTGCATTTGAATCACTGGATGTGAGAGCCTTGGTACACTTCCAGATCATATTTTTTAGACCTACTTATAATGAATTGCTAACATCCATGCAGCATCAAGCTTTGATCAAAAGCCAACCATTGATATCTTAATATAGACCCTTTTGCCATTGATATACTAACTTCCATTTTCATTCTTTTGCATGTGCATATAATGCAAATTAGGTCAGGAGTTACAAAGCTGAGTAAAGCCGATGCCACTACAAGCAGAAACCCTGTCAAAGTAATCTGCAAAATAAACAAAAGCTTATATTAGTAATTAAAAGTTAATGAAGTTAACATGCTTGATAATAATTGGAAAGATAAGTGAACGTTGCAATGCTTACCATGTTTGGACTGATGCAGCCATCCATATGCATATATTCAGATGGAAGCGAAAACACGTATGGTTAGAGATAACGACTTGTCTATGATGCTTCAGAAAACTAAACACTTTGAAAAAATGAACTTGTCTTTACGAATTGTCCTATTATTAGACTTTCTTTCTTCTTCAGACACCCATCCTTTGGCCTTCTATCAGAATAACCACTCTTTTTGTCCTTATCCGCTACCTTCCTATTAAAACCTTTCATTTGATATGGCTCGCCAAACATACAACTGATTTTTTCATAGAGACAAAGGAATAGAAGAATTAAAATATACAGTTCAGTTTATGAGAGAAGATGAACAGATTCCTATTAGCATATTAGATAAGGAAAGATGCTGGGTTAGAATTACAAAATAAAAGGAGAACTAAACTTACGGCATCCAAAGTGGGAACAAGTGAACACATTGAGACCAAAATGGCTGGAAAACATATTTTGCCATGTATGATTTATCAATGCCACTGTACTTGTATTTACGTAATGTCTCAACTCCATGTCTCCCAATGTAGCTCATATCTGTTAAAATGATGAGTATATATGAGCTAATCTATTGCAAAATTGTGGTAAACTAATTAACTATATGATGCAGTAATCTTTAATACCCTCCATGCACAATAGTGTTATTATATGCCCCTCAACCCCATGCTCGTTTCAAATTACATTTCCTTTTTGCACATGATTGTCTAGGGAACAGAACAGACATAATGCAATCTGAACAAATGCAGTCTTCTGCAAAAACTCTGAATGTGGTAGCATCTTCTTTGTAGCATATTTTATGTAACCTCATAGGGAATTCTCTCGCTACAGGCTATTTATTCTGCGCCCCATATCAAATTTTTACCAAGCCCACTTATTCATTGCATGCATTACAACTTGCTCAAAAGCAAGATATTCTATAGAAATGTTTATCCTCTCTTTAATGAACTGTAGGTTTGTATATGTAGATTGCACAATGATGAACCTGCGGATTTGTCAGTTTCATCTTGGAAGCTTCCTGTGTCCTCTTCTAGTCAAGAGAATGTAGGCAATGCGAGGTCCATGTATGCTTCAATGCAATCCACTGATATTATACAACCTAACATTATGGTAATCGCCAGTTATTGGAAGCCAACTAAAATATTACAGGAATAACTTACGTCCGTCACATCGGATCGTTTGCGTCATTGAGCCTTTGAGTTCAACATCCATAATCACACGGAGCGCAAAGGAGAGGATAGTAAAAATAAATTCTTAAAAGCCTGCATAACAGGCCTGTAACAGCTTTACCTATTCCGTTGATAGAATGGTTAGGCTATTGTTTGTTTCATTCCATGTATTTAGTTCATTCTATGTATTGAGCTGATAAGGAACAATGACGGAGTGATAACTTAACAGTTGTGGAAAACTCAAAGGCTGAGCTGCAGAAACAATACCTGAATCCAAATGCAGAGCTCTAAGAATCGATCCGGTCGTGCCAGACTTCGAACGGTCTTCTATGTATCAGCAATGCGAAGCTGTTAAAGCGTGTGGTTGAAATAAGACAAAAAGGCAAATACGGACAAAATAGGAAATACAGACACTCGTTTATTAAAGATGAGGGGATTTCAAAATATTTTCAAAGCCATGAAAGCTGAATTTTATCCTGCACTACTTTTTCTTCCCGGTCTGAGCCTGTCACGTGAAGAATTTATGGTGGGTGCCTCACCAAAAAACCAAATTTTTAAAGAGTATTGTTTAGTGTTTTCAATTTGGGGTTGCGGGCGTATGTCTCGCAGTGGTTCAGCATATGATTCTGAGGGCGTACTGTATTTGAAGTCGTAGATTTGCAGGCTTTTGAGGAGCTTAATGGAACATAAAGATTTGGTTGTCTCCTGTATTTCTTGGATCTGAGATGTTTTTCTGAGCGATGGTTCGCTTTTGAAAAGCCGCCTGGCGGAGACAGGTGCTCCTGGCATGCCTGGGAGTTCGGGTTGCAGGCCGGCTTGCCTGAGAGGATGTGCAGAAAAAGCTCGGCCTTTGTTTTGAAGCAGAGGCTGGAGAGTGTTTTGGGGTCAGGGCAGAAACCATAGCTATGAAGACCTGCCTGCCATAGCCGCGCAGGGTGAATCCGGCCAGTATGGCCTGGAGGTTTGGTGTTTTGAAGCAGATGCTAAAGAGCGTTTTGGGATTTGGGCAGCAGCTCTAGGGGATCTGGTGAGGCCAGTATGGCCTGGAGGTTCGATCCGCCCCCGGATGGTTTTCCCCTGTGATGTGTGCTTCCTCCAAAAAATTTTCCCTGCACAGCTCTGTGTGGGTCTTCAAGAAGAACTCCAGCTCTGTTTAGGTCTTCAGGATGGGCTTCATAGCTCTGTTCAGGTCCTGAGGAAGGCCTCTGCGTGACGAGTCTCGTTCCGGCAGCATAATGCCGCAGGGACTTCAGGGGCCATTGTTTTTTTCCCCTGGTTTTTTTTTTCCTTTCGGGCGTGACCATATGTGAATATGTGCACCATTGACGCACGCATGCTTTTTTTGTCCCAAAATTTGAATGACCCTCAATGTGGCACAAACCAGGGAATATTCGCCACATCGATGGTCAGAATTAAAAGATGAACGAAAAAACCAGTATGTACCAACAGAGGGAACATGTATATTTTTTTATTTATGCTAAGGACTTAAAATTTTCTTTGTCGATGTAATAAGTAGTTCACGTCAAATAGTGAATTTATTCCACTAGCATCAAGAGTAATCCCGTCATATCTCTAAAATATAAGAGCATGTTAGGTTGCATTTCGCAGCCTAAGCCAGATTGTTCAAACTTTTCATTTTGTATTTGGGGGCGTACATTTGGCAGTGGTTGGAACTATGATTTGGGTATGTATTGTATTTCTCATTGTCGCGCCTTCTTCTCGAGCTGAGTGGTGTCCTTGTTTCCCTAAACACTTCAAGCTTCTGTTGGCACGCAAGAACCTGGGCGCTGGCATATTCAAGTGGAGTCACCTTCTTGGCAGTTTGTTTGGTGCGAGCCATACAAAAAAAATTTGGCAATCGGAGCAAAGGCGCCTAGAAATCGCCTCACGAGCGGGAGGAGAGCAAAAAGGATAAACCCTAAATTATCAACATGTTCCCTCTATTGATACATGCTGGGTTTTTCGTTCATCTTTTAATTCTGACCATCGATGTGGCGAATATTCCCTGGTTTGTGCCACATCGAGGGTCATTCAAATTTGGGACAAAAAAAGCATGCGCGTGTCAATGGTGCACATCTTTACATATGGTCACGCCCGAAATGAAAAAAAAAAAAAAAAAAAAACCAGGGGAAAAAAACAATGGCCCCTGAAGTCCC